>JAXMNL010001911.1:917-12827 GCA_035128595.1 Eptatretus atami
ATTAAACTGAACCACCCCACTATTTATGGCACATATGTCGATCATCCATGCACCCCATTATATGTTCAGAATCATGAGAACCCATACGCACACACACAGCCACGGTCCCTATTACTAGAACAGGTTTATAAGCGATAAGTCTGTGTTTCTTGTCAGGTTCCTTCCCTTGTTTAATGGGTGAATATTGCACGTCGCTGTGAATATTTAAAGTTAGACCTTTTGTATAATCAATTACTACAAACAGCCTATCCTCCTTGTTTTCTCGTCGGTCCATCATCCCATCGGCCACCATTAAACATCAAGCACGTACCATGGGGGATTCCTCGGCCACCAGACGCTCCGACTCAGCCCCGGAAGTATGGAATGTCCCCGGCGACCAATAAGACCAATTGAGAGTCTGCAGACACCGACTTCCCACGAACCCTCGGACCAATGGGAGAGGCGAGACGTATCTGCATAAGCAAACTTTCCCCACGAACCCTGGGACCAATGGGAGGCGAGACGTCTCAGACAGAAACTTTCCCACAGCCTCTCGACCAATGAGAGGGCGAGACGTCTCAGAGGGGACCTTTCCCACGACACCCCGCCGAGGAGAAATGCAGATATAAGGAACGGCAGGGCCTTGAAACAGCGTTAGGATTGGGCGATCGGGTTTGAGGTGCCGTGAGATTCGGGATCGTCGGTATGGTCGGTTTTGGCAGTGCTCGGGTCGTCTCTCGTCATCGTCCACCTGGGCGTCCGACTTCCTCCGTCCCGGTGCTTGGATAAGCGGCCATTCGTGCTGCGGGTTTCGAGGTCCCGCCGGAGCCGAATCGTTTCGAAGACCCACACAGGGTGGACAGGCCAAGGCGAGGCTCTGGTCTCTAAACTCACCTGTCTCGGGCGCGAGGTTAAGAGGCCTTCAATAAAGACAAATGGGGTCATTTCTGTGGTGTGGTGTGTGTGTGTTGTGTTGTAGTGTGATGTGTGTGTGTGGGTGGTGTTGTGTGTGTGTGTGTGTGTTGTCGTGGGCCCCGTTCTATAAGTAGCAATCTGGAATAAAGTGCTTTTGGCTATGTACATTGACTTGCATTTCTTATAATCGGATAAACTCTGCTCCTATGCGTGTGCTCCACTCTTCACCCCTATTATAAATAAATCCCCCTGTAAAATGTTCTAGCTCGTTTGTTGGTTTCTTTCATTGGTATTAGCACGGTGCGGTTGGGAATTTGGAAGCATCAAATTGGGCAAGGCGCGACTGGATTCGGTAAACCATCGCTCGGGTTACGCATCTAGGTCTCATGAGCACAACTACTGGCTGCATTCCGCTCGAGCTCCACGAGGTGAATTTCACCGGTAGTTGGGACGAACGTGTATTTAGGTAAAATTCAAAATTGGCAATCGGGACCCCTGTCCCACCATGGCGGTCCGGACTCTTGCCATCTTACTGGTCCGATAAGAGACCCGTCGCTCGGAGTATCCGGTGGAGTCGACCTATAAATTCCGGGTGTTCGGTTGGAGGCCGGACTCTTAAACTGGCTCATCTAGCGGTTCTGCTCGGCCACCGATACCCGGCCGACAACAACTATCCACATTTGTTTCTCGAATGGGTGTATGATGTCAAAAAATATTATCCAACTCATTTGGTCATGAGATCAGATAAATGAAGTTTCAGATTTTTCAGAAGAAGGATTTCAAAATTCGACCAATCATGGTGGAAGAAGACTTCACTGATGACGTCATCATTATCACACCGAAATACCCCATGAGGAGTGATAACATCTGCAAAGTTTCAATTATTTTCGTTGAGTGGTTTCAGAAAACCAGAGTTGGTGTCAAACCACACCAATGCTCGCCTGTTTATACATTTAGTTTTCAAGACTAGTCTATAATTAATATTTTTATAGCATTGCAGTGAAGTATATTTAAAGCAATATATGTATTGTAAATTGTATCAGTAACAAGAGCGCAAGTGAGCAACATATAAGCCGACAAGAAGGTAGATCAGAATTGTGCTACTACATGGAAAACGGCAACCACTTTAGTGACGATGTATGTCGCAACACACCTCTCCACAGTACTTACCATATGTACCAATATGAAACGTGAAAGTTGAAAACTTTGGAGTTAGAGTGCGACAGGAACGGATGGAAAACAGATCCTGTTGCATGGCAACCAACTTTAGTATGACGACTTATGTCCGACACACCGTCTTCCAAGAGTCTGTACTATGTACCAAATATGAAACGTGAAAGTTGAAAATCTTTGGGAGTTAGAGTGCGGCAAGGAACTGTAGGAAAACAGCATCTGGTTGCATGGCAACCACTTTAGATGACGAAGTATGTCACGACACACCGTCATCTACAGTCTGTACCTAGTACCAAATATGAAACGTGAAAGTTGAAAAACTTTGGGAGTAGAGTGCGGACAGGAAGGATGGAAAACAGCATCCTGGTTGCCATGGCAACCACTTTAGATGACGACATTATGTCGCACAAACCCGTCTTCCACAGTCTGTACCTATGTACAATATGAAACGTGAAAGTTGAAAAACTTTGGAGTTAGAGTGCGGGCAGGAAACTGATGGAAAACAGCATCCTGGTGCCATGGCAACACCCTTTAGATGACAACGTATGTCACGACACACGTCTCTACAGTCTGACCTACTGTACCAAATATGAAACGTGAAGTTGAAAACTTTGGAGTTAGAGTGCGGACAGGAACGGATGGAAACAGATCCTGGTTGCCATGGCAACCACTTTAGATGACGAACGTATGTCGCGACACACCGTCTCCACAGTCTGTACCTATGTACCAAATATGAAACGTGAAAGTTGAAAACTTTGGAGTTAGAGTGCGGACAGAAACGGACGGACGGACAGACAGACAACGGACGACGGACGGACGACCTGTATCACACTAATACGCCCGATATATATATATATAATCGGGCGTATAAAAAATAGTTTGGTAGATAAAACATAAGAAAGGAAAAAATAACTTGCACCAAAAACTTTAACATTTTCCGCCACAGCTGACGCTTGACGCCGGGGGGTATCGCTATACGCTCTCTGTTCTTCGAACAGGCGAGCTAAAAATGATATACAAATTTTCCCTTTAATTCAATATGGCGACATACCATGTACATTAAAGACAATGTGAACAATAAAAAACATTCTTCATCGGGAGTTTCCTCCGATGTTTAAAATTTTGCATCGATCGGACAAACGGAAACAGAGAAAACAATTTTTAAAGTGAAAATAAGAAGACGTGGACACATAGACAGACAGACACAAAACGCAACACAGACACATTTGGACAACGACAACAGTTTCAGGAAAGGAAAGAGAAACCCAAACTGAAAAAGAGAATTCAAAAATAAAAAACAAACATAAAATTGGAGACAAAGACCTCGAGTGCTTGGGTGTTGAAAACAACTCAATCTGGAAATGACAGCTGGAAAAATAAATAAATAAATATAAAAACACCACCGTCTGAGGAAGCAAACAACATCAGAAAACAAAACCACATGTTTGAGAGTAACCCGAGAGATTCTTCCACGAATTAGGGAAACAAAAGCAGAATGTTCAACTCCCCTGAAAAAGAAAGATGGGGAAAACATTCTGGAAAGGAATTCTGAGATCGAAAGGCACACAACAAGGAAGCAGAATGGATCGTGGACTTGGAAAAGAGAAGCACCATGTTGGTGGAGGAATGTCCCCAGTGATTATTGATGAAGAAATAAATAATTAAAAACAACTTCAAAAAATCCACCAAACTTAAAATCCAGGCCCAGACAGAATTCCAACTTCTGGCTGAAACACTTGATGCTCTCCGCAGTCACGACACCAGGACATTCAAACAAACTGATCCAAGAGGAAAAGGAAGTGCATGAGTGTGGTGTGGAGAAGGAAGCACATTTCTCATCAAAAACTCTGAAGAACCAACTTCCTCACAAATACCGGCCAAATATGTCCACGAACAAACATATAAACTTCTCACAGGATTATGACAGAAATAATGTTCCATCACTGAACCCAACAAGGAGGTTTAGAGGTAGAACAAAAGGGCCACCACCCACGACTGAACAAGGCCGTACTTGAAAATTTCAAAAATGCAAAAAACGAATTGTACCACCTGGATGGACGATAAGGAAGCTTTTGACAGTGCTCCACATCATGGATGATAAAATTCATGTAATATACAAAATCAATTCCCAAGTATCCCAAAATCAAATCCAAAACGGAGGAGGCAAAGGAGAGAAAGGCTGTCTCCTGAACTGCTCATTTGATGTGTGCAAGAAAAGCACATTCTCTGAATTTCATGTGACAAAATAAATTTTAAAACTACTCAATAGTGAAGGTGGAATCTGGAGTCACGGAATACTGAGAGTGGGATACTTCAGCGACCACATTCCTGACGACAAGAACCAACTTCACCCCGCTGAATGTTGGTTGCTCTCATCTACTGGTCGTCGACTCGTCAAATCTACTTCCCTGCTGTTGTCTTGGAGATGACTTCAAAGCAGGCATCTCCTTGCTGGCCTTATCGAAAAGGCAGCCTGCCCGTTCCTCCACTCTCTCCTCACATGCTTCCAGTCACGCATTGTCCTTCATTGCTTGGAGACCCCAATTCAACCTCCTCTGAGACAGCTTGATATGTGGACTCAGGTTGTTCTCCATGTTGGGGTGTTACAAAGCTTTCACCCTCTGAGGACTTTTGTGACACAATTGGCCTCTCGGATTCATCCGATGTACAAACCACTGGACAAAACTTTTGAACATGATCACAGCCAACCTTTCACTCATTTATAACCTGCTGTGGTATATTTAAACCCTGGTTACCGTGAGATAAGTTGTCAAACTTAAAATCGTGAGTTAACAGACTCTGATCTGCACAATTTATTTTTGTCACTGATCTACAGGAAATACTCCATAATGACAAATAGAAAACATGTTTTTGGAATATTTTACAAAAAAAACTGAAATGTCTCGCAACATTAAGTATTCAACCCCTTTGCTCTGGCATTCCAAATTGAGCTCAGGACATCCAATTTCCTTTGATTAATTATCCTTGAGATGTCTCCACAACTTACTCCCGTGCTCTCCCTGGATAATCCCTGCTCCGGAATGACAGACCTGAGCCTCGTCCTGGTGGAGGAAGTTGCTCTTTTCATCAAGGACTCTGTTCTTCACTCTCCATGCAACTGCCTCACTCCCCACACCCCCAGCAATACCTCTGACCATGGGCTTCCCCTCCACTCCCACCTCATGTATATATGGTGTTGTTCCGTTCCACCAAAACAGTGATGACTCCATTACACCTCACTCTCCGAAAAAACATGGACCAACTTATATCCTCTCATCCCAACTCTCTCTTTCCTCATATGTGGTGACTTCAACGCCATCATGACAGTTGGTTGGTGTGGGTCCTCCATCCCCTGCCATGATACTTCAGCAAAAGACTTCTGCGCGACTCATTGGGACTGACTCAATCGGTCAACTTCCCACGGGGATCTCCACCAATGGGCCTCCATCTCACTGGATCTTGATTTCGACCAATTTCCCTGAAAATATCTGTTGTTCTTCCTCGCTCCAATCGTTCATCTGACACAATGCTTGTCAATGTTCTGTGGTTCTCAAATAACGCGAGACATCTCGCTCTACTTCCTCTCCTGTTGCAGTCAACATGTGGCCCGAAATGGAGTTCTCTCATCCGCTCTTCTGTCCAGGCTGGAGTTCCTCAAGGTAGCGTTCGGCTCTGTTCTTTTTCTGTTTTCATCAATGATCTCTCCGACTCTGAAAACTCTATCTCTCATCTCTTTCGCTGATGACTCCACCCTCTGGTACATCTGTCATCCCTCAGACTGGCAAGCAGCAGCTTCTTCGCTCTCTGCAGATCTGGATAAAAATCACAAACTGCTCCAACAAGTGGAACATGTCTTTCAATCCTGACAAATCTCACACTCTCACTCTGCCTCTCCAAAAGACAGTCTGCAACCCCCCCTCCCTCCCCCCCCGCCTCCCATCTACTTTCTCAACAATCATCTTGAAGAACTCCTTTCACTCAAGCTTCTGGATCTCACTATCTGACATAATCTTTCCAGGGAAAGCCACATTTCCAAAACTGGCTCCAAAGCCAGTCGCCGACTGGCATCCTAATCGTGCAAGTCCTTCCTCGGCCCACCTGAGCTCCTGACCACATGCAAAGCTATCGTCCGCAGCCTGATGGTGTACTGCTTTCCTCTCTGGCCTGTGTCTGCCTCTCACCTTTCTCGGCTTCACGCTGTGGAAACCAAGGCATTTAGGATCATTGGCATCTCCCTCGTGAGGCTGAGTATTTGGGCCTCTCACTCTCTCTCTCTCACCGCAGGCCAGGCCAGTGGTCTTTCGGTCTTCTCCCGTCTCCTCTCTGGTCTCGCCGCCCTGCTTGATCTTCGATGTCCCCCCATATTTCCGCAGGGTGCTAAGGTCCGCCAACAACCCCCTTCTGGAAAAACTGCCAAAACCAAGAATCACTGCTCACCTTCACTCTTTCATTCCTCTTTTCCCGCCTTTGAACAAACTCCCACATCTCTTCAATCCCACTCTTCCCTCCAGGTATGCAAAACAGCTGTTCACCACCACCTCTTATCTCCCCCCATCCAAAACCACTGCCTTTTCGACCCCATTTAATCCACCCCAAACCCACCTCATTCAAATTCCCTGCTTTCCTTCCTGAAAGTCCCTGTAGTGTCCATCTTGTATTCCCCGTGTTCCCCGCATCCTCACCCAAACACAGATCTCCTAATATCTTGTTCCCCATTGTTTTTGTCTTTCCCTCTCCTACCCCCCCCCCCTTATTGTGCGTTGTGTGTTCGCTCTCATGCGAGCCTCGACAATGTGTACAAAAAAAACAAACTTGATTGAGTCCACCTGTGGCCAATTCAATGATTGGACATGATTTGAAAAAAAAACACACCTTTCTCGAAAAGGTCCCACAGTTGACAGTGCAGGTCAGAGCAGAAACTCTTCCATGAAGTCCAAGGAACTGTCCGTATAACTCCGAGATAAAATTGTGAGGAGCATAGATCTGGGAAGGGTATGAAATCAATTTCTAGTGTTGAAAGGTTCCAAGGCACAGTGAGCTTTATCATCAGGAAATTGAAAGAATATGAACTACCGAGACTCTTCCTTGAGTTGACCGTCTGAACAAACTGAGCAACGACAAGAAGGACCTTTGTCAGGGAGGTAAAGAAGAACCCAACGACCACTCTGACAGAACTACAGAGTTCTTTTACGAGATGGGAAACCTGTTGGAAGGAAAAAAGTCTCGCACCACTTCAAAAATCAAGGCTTATGGGAGAATGGCGAGACGGAAGCCATTCCTGAGAAAAAAAAAGCACATGACAGCACGTCTTGAGTTTTAAAAGGCGCGTGAAAGACTTTGAGAGCAAGAGGCAAAACATTCTGTGGTCTGATGAGACAAATGGAACTCTTTGGTCTGAATACAAAGCACTGCATCTGGCAGAAACTGAGCACAGCTGCTCATCACCCATCCAGAACCATCCCTACCATGAAGCATGGTGGCGGCGGCTCATGCTTTGGGGATACTTTTCACGGGCAGGGACTGGGAGACTTGCAAGGATAGAGGGAACAATGAATGGAGCCAAAACAAGCAAATCCTTGAGGAGTTGGCTGTCTGATGTTGGATTATGGTTGGGGTGCGGGCTTTGGATCCTCGGTCCTGAGTTCAAATCCCACTCAGCTGTTGAATTAATTCAGGTGGGTTAACTCGGCCTGTCATCCTTCCGAGGTCGGCAAAGTGAGTGACGCATGCTGGTATACTGTGTCGGAGTGCGACTCCAGATTGTGCCCAATAGCCAAGGAGACTGCTTAAGCAGCACCAACGCTCCTGCACAGAGTATGGTCCAATCTCCTCCTCGTTGAGGAGAACCTGCTTCAGAGTGCAAAAGACCTTCGACTGTGGCGAATATTTACGTTCCAACGGGACAATTACCCCAAGTATACAGCCAAAGCAACACTGCACACCACAAGTATTGACTTGGAGGGTTGAATACACATTGACGAAAAGACATTTCAGCTTTTCAGTTTTCATTAATTTGTAAAAATTTCAAAAAATATGTTTTCCCTTGTCATGAGGGGTATTTTGTATTGATGAGTGACAAAACATTTAAATTTAATCCCATTTTGAAGTCAGCGCTGGAACACAACAAAATGTGAAAAAAAGTCGAGGGGTGTGAATACTTGATGAAGGTATTGCAGGTTTCACCCATAAAACACACAAAGGGCACATTGGTGTCTGTATTTTCTTTTCTGCCGTGACATCCTCCGGTGGGTAACTGGTGCACTCGCTTCAGTGCCTCGAGGTGGAGACGGAACACTGTTGTTTGGTGTCCTTTATAACATCCTTAAAAAACAGTAAGTTTCCTGTTTGGAATGATTTTCAATTTTGTTTCATTTTTGCAGGCAGATTAAAACGATTATCTTCCTCCTCTCCGTGCATGTGAGATCGGGACGATTCATCGCCAAAGTAATGACAAACTTCAGGTTTGTTTTCCGATTAATGTTCAAAATATACTTTCAACTGAAATGGAGATGTTCCTCGAAACATAAACTGATGTTTTCGACAGACTGACGGACAGACAAATGAACAAACTGCTTAAACTCCACTTTCACTCGTGTGCGTGTGGCAACAAAAAAACAAACAAAAGAAATTGAGCTTGATGTGTTCCACCAGTAGAATACCCGTCGCTTCCGGGACGCTTAATCAAACGACGGCACTTTGTACTTACTAACATTCTACTGCATTCACTCTATCGTTTCCCGGGTCATCTCCCCTCTGCTTGGAAGTCAGGTGACATCATCTTCATGAACCATCCTTGCTGCTTACATCTGTATATGGCGTCAGCAAAAATCACCTCCGCTTCACTGCGAGCTCATTGTTGTTTGCTTTGGTTTGAACCTTCCGCTTGAAATGAGTGAAATGAAACATTCCCCTTCCCTTGTGCTGCCTTCTGCTCCTCTTGCGCTGCCTTCTCCTCCCCTCAAGCTGCCTCCCCCCTCACGATCCGCCCTCCCCTCATGCTGCCTTCCCGTCCCGTTGTGCGCTCCCCCTCCTCAACAGCAATCAATTCCCAGATCACGGCAGGATAGCAAGAGGTACACATGATCGCCCTCAGCTGTCTCGCCTGGGTTTGAAATCCCGACCCAGCTATAAATGTCCTCTCGGTGTTTCACAGTCAGGGTGATTCATAAATGTGTGTGTTGTCTCCCAGAAGGGTGTTAAAACTCGATGTCACATCTGCTGGATCCCCTCCTCTCCCCTCCACACTTTCCACCCCCCTCCCCTTCTCCCTCTCTCACCCTTATCCCTCTTCTCATCCTATCCTCTCCCTAACCCCCTATCGGTCTTTCTCCTCTCCATCACTCTCCTCTCCTCTCCCTATCCCTCTCTCTCTCCTACCCCTCTTCCTCCTCTATCCTTCTCCTCCCTCCTCTCCTCTATCCTTCGCATCCCTCATTTCCCTCGTCCCAACCTCCCCTCTTCCCTTGAATATTCCATCAGCGAAGCGACAGGTAGTATTTGCTGGTAAACAAATAAACAAACACAAATTAAGCTTTATATATTACATTTTCACACTTTCCTCAATTAGAAGAGTAATGATTAACCGTAAATTATTTAATTAGTCAAGTGCTCGTGAGAGTTCAAGTCCCTGACCCTTAGTGAGGGTAATGTGTTAAACGTGTC
The DNA here is from genome assembly GCA_035128595.1 of Eptatretus atami. Classification (NCBI taxonomy): domain Eukaryota; kingdom Metazoa; phylum Chordata; class Myxini; order Myxiniformes; family Myxinidae; genus Eptatretus; species Eptatretus atami. The sequence goes on from JAXMNL010001911.1 coordinate 10,647, forward strand.
CTTTATGAATCCATCCATGAAGACCACACTCTGAACAGAGAGAGCATCAGTGCGCTACAGCAGTTACCTGGGTTAATGGACACATCCTGGACAGGTGACCACTCTGACACAGGATACTCAAACGGCCAATCATCCCAGCAAGCTGTATCTCTTTGCCAACCTCAGAAGGATGACAAGCTGAGTCAACCCCACCTGGTATTAATTCTACAGCCAAGTGGGATTTGAACTCAGGACCCAGTAAACCAAGCCCACCACCCGAACCATTAAACCAACACCGGGTATACCTTTATATTTTACCAAAACAGATAAACAGAGTCGGTACAAACACACCATCCCGTGACAATCGTTTCATAACAGTTCTATCGCAGGTCAAAGGTCGAGGTCACAGCTTCAGGTCAATATTTCGTGAAAAATTATTTGGGGTCAAAACTTTGACCTTGAACTTGTGACTTCCATCCATCGAGCATAATTAATTAGTTTCCTTGTAAACTCTCACCAACTCTGCTTTACAAACAGCCGACTGTTTAGTGGTAACTAAGTTCACCCTTCACATCTTTAAATATAATATTGTACATATTTTGGCCTCAAATAAGATTGTTACAGGACGAGCTATAAACTCCCAACCTGGTAATGCACAGGGAAGGTGTTGCATCAGTGAGCATACCTTCCTCTGAAAGCAAAGGTAAGTCTCTTCTTCTCATCCAGTGATTCCTCGTGGACGTTAAAGATGCCACTGCAGTCCTCAATAGCAGCCATGTGTGCGGTGCAGAGGCCCATCATCACAAGTAAATCTTCATCTGATTTGTTTGTAAACGAGATCAAAAGGAATCGAATGATGAATGAAAGTGATGAGGTATATCATGAATGTCATTACATGTACAAGACGGAGGGTAACATGTCATGGATGGGATTTCCATTCAACAATTCCATTCCGGCTCCGCTCCAACATCGTGACATTCACTAATCAGTGAGTTCCTGTGTTAGTACACAGCACGGATCAGCACGGGAAACACAAGTTCTCGGTACGGAGTGAACGTCACGTACCGGTCTGGACCCCTTGTCCTCGGTGAACCGACCATGGACCCGCGGTCTTCCGGAGAACCTCCCGAACCGACCAGTATCCTCATCGGAGCCGCTCGGTGGATCCCGGGGTTTCGCTCTCAGATCTCGGGTCATGGTGACCGCACGTCGTGTCGGGTGAAGGACGGTACGCTGTGGTAACCGAGTGAAGAACGCGAGCTGTTTGGGGAAAAAGCGAACCGCGAGATCGCGGTGTCTGATTGGTTCCCGCCACATCACGTGTCCATGATTTAAAATAAATTACAAAGATTGAACGTTTCGTTTTAACGGATTGTTTGTGTTTCAGATTTTGTTGTGAAAGTGGAAAATCGAGTCCGAGTTCGTCGATGATTATTCCCTCGACACGAAACAACGTTCTTTATTTTCTGTTTTTGTATTTATCGACAATCTCCCTCGATAACGGAGTTATATTGGGTATGTGAGAATGTGGTATGTGGGAATGTAGGTAAAATGTGGAATGTAGATAGTGGGAATGTGGGTATGTGGGAGTAGGTATGTGGGTACGTGGTATATGGGTACGTGGGTATATGGGTATGTGGGACGCGATGGGTATTGGGTATGGTGGGTATATGGGTAGTGGGTTTGGGTATGTGGTACATGGTATATGGGTTTATGTGGGTACATGGGTAACGTGGGTATGTGGGTATATGGGTACATGGGTATGTGGGTATATGGGAATGTGGGTATATGGGAATGTGTTGTTGGCGGCATGGGTACCGAGACACCAGCTTGTCACTCAGGGGGATTAATCCCCGGTTGTCGTCGGTCGAGCCGGACCTGGGGCCATCGCTCACAATTATCGTTGTGGTTCGGTGGGTTGTTTTAAAACCACGAACTCCACCCAGTTAACCACGAGTTCCAGTGTCCACCGTCCAATTATTCCGTTTAACTAGACGTCACGTGGTTTCCTGAGCGGGGAGCGCGCCCTCGGCAAAGCATCAGTTATCTCTTGATCTCTTTGACAATTCCAAACCAATGGAAGGAAAGGACAAACACGGACATTGGCCTCTTTGTGGCCTCTGATAAGTCTCCTTGCTTGGTCATCCAGTTTGGAGGGACGGCCTGATCTCGGCAGGGTCTTGGTGGTTGGTACCACACGCT
>JAXMNL010001912.1:0-10000 GCA_035128595.1 Eptatretus atami
GAGAGAGATGGAACGAAGCCCACGCTGGTCGAGGGCGAAGCCTCAGTGACTTACACACATGGCTCGGATAGCTCGGGCCGGGACTGAAAAGCCGCGCTGTCGAGGCGAAGCCTCGGTGAATTACACCACATGCGATCGGCTGCGGCCGGGACGAAAGCTCAAGCGCTGTCCGAGGCGAAAGCCTCTGTGAATTACCACATCATCGTCGCCGGGACGAAGCCACGCTGTCGTAGGTAAGGCCTCAAAGTGAATTACACACATCGATCGGCTCGGCAGGGACGAAGCACGCTGTCGAGGCGAAGCCACGGTGAATTACACCACATCGATTGCGGCTCGGTGCCGGGACGAGGCCATCGCTGTCGAAGGCGAAGCTTCGTGAATTACATCACATGCGATCGGCTCGGATGGCCGGACGAAAGCCACGCTGTCGATGGCGAAAGCAATCAGTGAATTACACACATCGATCCGCCCTCGGCGGACGAAGCCACGCCTGTCGAGGCGAAGGCCTTCAATTAACACATCGAATCGGCTCGGCCGGGACGAAGCCACGCTGTCGAGGCGAAGCACTCAGTGAATTACAACACATCGATCGGCTCACGGTCCGGGACGAAGCCGCGCTGTCGAGGCGAAGCCTCGGTGGAATATACAGACAAATCGGCTCGCCGGGGTTAAGGGTCGCGCTGTCGAGGCGAAGCCTCGTGAATTAGCAAACATCGGCTGGGCCGGGACGGAAGCTGCGCTGTCGAGGCGAAGCCTCAGTGATTACCACATCGATCGGCTTCGGCTCGGACGAAGCCACGCTGTCGAGGCGAAGCCTCGAGATGAATTAAACACATCGATCGGCTCGGCCGGGAACGAAGCCGCGCATGTCGAGGGCGAGCCTCGGTGAAATTACAGCACATACGATCGTCTCGGCGCAGGGCGAAGCCACGCTGGTCGAGGCGAAGCCTGCAGTGAATTACAGCACGATCGATGCGGCTCGGGCCGGGACGAAGCCACGCAGTCGAAGGCGAAGCCATAGTGATAGTTACACCATGATCGGCTCGGCCGGGATGCGGAAGCCCGGCTGTCGTGGCGAAGCTCTGAATTACAACACATCGATCGGCTCGGCGCGGGACGGAAGCCCAAAGCTGTCGAGGCGAAGCCGTCAGTGAATTACACATCATTGGTGATCTGCTGGTCGGCCGGGACGAAGCCGCGCTGTCCGAGGCGAAGGCCTCGTGAATAACACAACATCGATCGGCCTCGGCCGGGACGAAGCCACGCTGTCGAGGCGAAGCTCTCAAGTGAATTACACACCATTCGATCGGCTCGGCCGGGAGGAAGCCACGCTGTCGAGCGGAAAGCCTTCAGTGAATTACACAATCGATCGGCTCGGCCGGACGAAGCGCGCTGTCGAGGCGAAGCCTGCGGGTGATTACAGGCAAGATTCGGTTCTCGGCGGGGTTATGGGGGTCGCGCTGTCGAGGCGAAGCCTCGGTGAATTGCAAAGCATCGGCAACGGCCGGGACGGAGCCTGCGCTGTCGAGGCGAAGCCTCAAGTGAATTACACAGCGATTCGAGTCGGCTCGTCCGAGGGAACGAAGCGACGCCTGTCGATGTGGCGAGAAGTTCGGTGAATTTACAAACACATGCGATCGGCTCGGGAGCGTGCGGCCGGGACGAAAGCCAACGCTGTGAGGCGAAAGCCTCCAAGTGAATTACACCCACACACAGTCGATCGGCTCGCCTTTTTGGACGAAGCAACGCTGTCGAGGCGAAGCCTCAAGTGAATTAAAAAGCACATCGATCGGCTCGGCAAGGGACAAGCAACGCAGTCCGAGGGCGACGCCTCTGTGGAATTACACACAATCGGCTCGCCAAAAACGAAGCGCGCTGTCGAGGCGAAGCCTCGGTGAATTACACACATCGGCTCGGCGGGGTTAAGGGTTGCGCTGGTCGAGGCGAAAGCCCTCGGTGAATTACACAATTCGATCGGCTCGGGCCGGGACGAAGCCACGCTGTCGAGGCGAAGGCCTCGTGAATTACACATCGATCGGCTCGGCCGGACGAAGCACGCTGTCGGAGGCGAAGCCTTCAGTGATTACAACATCGATCGGCCTCGGCCGGGGACGAAGCCACGCTGTCGAGGCGAAAGCCTCTGAATACACACATCGATCGCCTCGGAGGGACGAAGGCACGCTGTCGGAGCGAAGCCTCAGTGAATTACACTACAATCGATCGGCTCGGCCGGGACGAAGCCGCGCTGTCGAGCGAAGCCTCGGTGAATTACACAAATCGGTCGGCGGGGTTAAGGGTTTGCGCGTCGAGGCGAAAGCCTCGGTGGAATACACACATCGAATCGGCTCGGCCGGGACGAAGCAAGCTGTGCGAGGCGAGCCTCGGTGAATTAACACACATCGATCGGCTCGGGCCGGGCGAAGCCATACGCTGTCGAGGCGAGCCTCATGTGAAATTTACACACATCGATCGGCTGCGCCCCGGGACGAAGCCTACGGCGTGTCGAGGCGAAAGCCTCTGAAATTACACACATCGATGCGTGCCTTCGGCCGGACGAAGCCAACGCTGTCGAGGCGAAGCCTCAGTGAATTACACACATCGATTGGCGCTCGGCGGGACGAAAGCCGCGCCTGTCGAGGCGAAAGCCTCGGTGAATTACAGCAAATGCGCTCGCCGGGGTTAAGGGTCGCGCTGTCGAGGCGAAAGCCTCGGTGAAATATAGCAAACATGCGGCTCGGCGGGACGGAGCCGCGCGTGGTCGAGGCGAAGCCTGCGTGAAATTACACACATCGGCTCGGCGGGGTTAAGGTTGCGCTGCTTCGAGGCGAAAGCCTCGTGATTTACACACATCGATCGGCTCGGCCGGGACGAAAGCCGCGCTGTCGAGGCGAAGCCTCGGTGAATTAACACACATCGATGCGGCTCGCCGGGAAGAGCCACCTGTCCGAGGCGAAGCTTCAAGTGAAATTAGCACACATCGATCGCTCGGGCCGGGGACGAAGCCCACGCTGTCGAGGCGAAGCCTCTGAATTACACAATCGATCGGCTCGGCCGGACGAAGCCAGCGCTGTCGAGGCGAAGCATCAGTAATACACAGCATCGATCGCTCGGCCGGGACGAGCGCGCGCTGTCGAGGCGAAGCTCGGTGAATTACACAGAATCGGCACGGCGGGTTAAGGGTTGCGTGTCGAGGCGAAGGCCTCGGTGAAGTTACACACAGTCGATCGGCTCGGCGCGGGAGCGAAGACCACGCTTGTCGAGGCGAAGCTCGGTGAATTACAACACATCGATCGGCTCGGCCGGACGAAAGCCATACGCTGTCGAGGCGAGCCTCCAGTGAATTACACAACAGTTCGATCGGCTCGCCCGGGAACGAAGCCGCTGGTCTAGGCGAAGCATCGAATTACACACATCGGATCGCTCGGCCGGAACAAGCCACGCTGTCGAGGCGAAGCCCTCAGTGAAATACACACATCGATCGCTCGGCCGGGACGAGAGCCGCGCTGTTCGAGGCGAAAGCTCGGTGAAATTAAACACAAATCGGCTCGGCGGGGGTTAGGGTCGGCTGTCGAGGCGAAGCTCGGTGAATTACAAACATCGGCGTCGGCGCGGGACGGAAGCCGCGCTGTCGAGGCGAAGCCTCGTGAATTACACAATCGATCGCTCGGCCGGAACGAAGCCACGCTGTCGAAGCGAAGCCCTCAGTGAAATTACACACATACGATCGGCTCTGGCCCGGGACGAAGCCGCGCTGTCGAGGCGAAGCCCTCGGTGAATAACACACATCGATCGCTCGGCCGGGACGAAGCCAAAGCTTGTGCGAGCGAGCTCAGAATTACAGAAACACATGCCGATCGGCTCGTCGCGGGGACGTAAGCAACGCTTGTCGAGGCGAAGCTCAGTGAATTAAAACACATCCGATCGCTCGGCCGGGACGAAGCAACGCCAGTCGAGGCGAAACGCCTTCTGTGAATTACACACATTATCTCGCTCGGTCCAAAACGAAAGCGCGCTTGTCGAGGCGAAGCCTCGGTGAATTACACACAAGTCGTTGCTCGGCGGGGTTAAGGGTTTGCGCTGTCGAGGCGGGGAAAGCCCCCGCCCTCGGTGGCAATTAGCACACAATCGATCGGCTCGGCGCGGACGAAGCCACGCTGTCGAGGGCGAAGCCTCGTGAATTACACACATCGATCGGCTCGGCGGGACGAAGCCACGCTTGTCGAGGGAAGCCTCAAGTGAATTACACCACATGCGATCGGCTGCCCGGGACGAAGCAACGCTGTCGAGGCGAAGCCTCTGAATTACACAACATCGATCGGCTCGGCCGGGACGAAGCCACGCTGTCGAGGCGAAGCCTCAGTGAATTACACACATCGATCGGCTCGGCCGGAGACGAATGCCGCGCTGTCGAAGGCGAAAGCCTCGGTGAATTAACACAAAATCGGCTGCGGCGGGGTTAAGGGTCGCGCTGGTCGAGGCGAAGCCTCGGTGAATTACAACATCGGCTCGGCCGGGGACGGAGGCCGCGCTGTCGAGAGCGAAGCCTCAGTGAATTACACACCATTCGATCGGCTTCGGGCCGGACGAAGCCACGCTGTCGAGGCGAAGCCTCAGTGAATTAAACACACATCGAATCGGCTCGGCCGGGACGAAAGCCCACGCTATGTCGAGGCGAAGCCTGATTTACACACATCGATCGGCTCGCCGGGAACCAAGCCACGCTGTCGAGGCGAAGCCTCAGTGAATTACAGACATCGAGTCGGCTCGGCCGGAACGAAGCCGCGCTGTCTGAGGCGAAGCCTCGGTGAAATTACACACATCGATCGGCTCGGCCGGACGAAGATCGCTGTAGAGGCGAAGCCTCTAGTGAAATTACAACACATCGATCGGCTCGGCCGGGAGGAAAAGCCACGCTGTCGAGGCGAAGCCTCAGGAATTACAACATTCGTTTTATCGGCCTCGCCGGGACGAAGCCGCGCTGTCGAGGCGAAAGCCTCGGTGGAATTACAACAAATCGGCTCGGCCGGGGTTTAAGGGTCGCGCTGTCGAGGCGAAGCCTCGTGAAATTGGCAAACATCGGCACGGCCGGGATCGGAGCCGCCTGTCGAGGCGAAGCCTCAGTGAATTAACAGACAGGCACATTCGATTCGCTCGGCCGGGACGAAGCCACGCTGTTCGAGGCGAGCCTCGGTGAATTACACACATCGATCGCTCGGCCGGACGAAGCCAGACGCTGTCGAGGCGAAGCCCTCAGTGATACACACATCGATCGGCTCGGCCCGGGACGAAGCGACGCTGCGAGGCGAAGCCCGTCAGTGAATTAAACAATCGAGCTCGGCCGGAACGAAGCCGCGGTCGAGGCGAAGCCTCGTAGTGAATTACACACACGATCGGCTCGGCCAAAACGAGCCGCGCTGTCGAGGCGAAGCCTCGGGGAATTACACACATCGGCTCGGCGGGGTAAGGTGCTCGCTGTCGAAGGCGAAGCCTCGGTGAATTACACACATCGATCGGCTTCGCCGGGACGAAGCCACGCTGCGAGGCGAAGCTCGTGAATTACACACATCGATCGGCTCGGCCGGACGAAGCCAGCTGTCGAGGGAAGCTTCAGTGAATTAACAACATCGATCGGCTCGGCCGGGACGAAGCCGACGCCTGTCGAGGGCGTAAAGCCCGGTTGAATTCAACACATATCGGCTCGGCGAGGACGAAGCCCGCTGTCGAGGCGAAGCCTCAGTGAATTACACACATCGATCGGCTCGGCCGGGACGAAAGCCGCGCTGTCGAGGCGAAGCCTCGTGAATTACACAAATCGCGTCGGCGGGGTTAAGGGTGCGCTGTCGAGGCGAAGCCTCGGTGAATTACACAAATCGATGCGCTCGGCGGACGAAAGTCCGCTGTCGAGGCGAAGCCTCGGTGAATTACACACATCGGCTCGGCCGGGACGAAGCCACGCTGTCGAGGCGAAGCCTCAGTGAATTACACACATACGAATGCGGCTAGCGCCCGGGACGAAGCCCGCTGTCGAGCGAAGCCTCAGTGAATTACACACATCATCGGCTCGGCCGGGACGAAGCCAACGCTGTCCGAGGCGAAGCCTCAGTGAAATTACACACATCGATCGGCTTCGGCCGGACGAAGCCGCGCTGTCGAGGCGAAGCCTCGGTGAATAATACACAAATCGGCTCGGCGGGGGTAAGGGTCGCGCTGTCGAGGCGAAGCCTCGGTGATTCACACATCTGCTCGCGGGTAAAGGTCGCGCTGTCGAGGCGAAGCCTTGGTGAATTACACACATCGTGCTCGGGCGGGTAAGGCCCGCTGTCGAGGCGAAGCCTCGGTGAATTACACACATCGGCTCGGCCGGGACGAAGCCGCGCTGTCGAGGCGAAGCCTCGGTGAATTACACACATCTCGCTCGGCGGTAAAGCGCGCTGTCGAGGCGAAGCCTCAGAATTACACACATCGATCGGCTCGGCGGGACGAAGCCGCGCTGTCGAGGCGAAGCCTCAGTGAATTAACACATCGATCGGCTCGGCCGGGACGAAGCCCGCTGTCGAGGCGAAGCCTCGGTGAATTACACACATCGCGCTCGGCCGGAAGAAGCCGCGCTGTCGAGGCGAAGCCTCGGTGAATTACACACATCGATCGGCTCGGCGGGTAAAGGTCCGCGCTGTTCGAGGCGAAGCCTCGGTGAATTACACACATCGCGTCGGCCGGGAGAAGCTAACGCTGTCGAGGCGAAGCCTCAGTGAATTACAACACATCTATCGGGCTCGGCCGGGACGAAGCCGCGCTGTCGAGGCGAAGCCTCGAGAGAATTACACAAATCGGCTCGGCGCGGTTTAAGGGTCGCGCTGTCGAGGCGAAGCCTTGGTGATTTACACACATCGGCTCGGCGGGGCTCAAGGTCGCGCTGTCGAGGCGAAGCCTCGGTGAAATTACAACACATCGGTCTCGGCCGGGACGAACGCGCAGCTGTCGAGGCGAAGCCTCGGTGAATTACACACATCGGCTCGGCGGGGTCAAAGGTCGCGCTGTCGAGGCGAAGCCTCGGTGAATTACAAACATCGGCTCGGCCGGGACGAAGCCACGCTGTCGAGGCGAAGCCTCAGGTGAATACACACATCGATCGGTCGGGCCGGACAAGCCGCGCTGTCGAGGCGAAAGCCTCGGTGAATTACACACATCGGCTCGGCCGGGACGAAGCCGCGCTGTCGAGGCGAAGCCTCGGTGAATTACACACATCGGTCGGCCGGGACGAAGCCGCGCTGTCGAGCGAGTGTTTTGGTGATTTTCTACCACGTCCGCTCTGCCGGGGTTGGAGGTCAAGGGTCAGGGGTTCGATTCTCGCTTCCCCAGCCCTATAAAGGGCGAGCAGAACGAGCTCAAGGCCAGTCGGTTTTACAGAGCTCGAGGCAGTGTCGAGAGAGTGTCGGTGGGTCGGTTGCCAGTGTTGCGTGAACGGAGCTCAAGTCAGCCGTTTGTGGGGAGACGGTCGTGTGTCAGAGCCAGAGTGTGGTGAACGGAGCAGGGACGCGGAGAGGGGCTCGGAGGCAAACCGGAGGGCTACATGGAGACCACCGCCGGGAAAAGGGGCGAAGTGGCAGACCACAGCCAGGGAGGTTTGCCGGAGCCAAGGCGCGTGCTCGAGGGCTTACTCGCGCATCGCGTTGGCCTCAGCATGGTGCGTGCTAGACTGTCGAGCGTCGCCTAAAAGTAGAAGCTATTGGCCACCGTGCTAAGAGGGCGCAAGACAATGCGAACGTGCGTGAGTAGAGAGCATACGCCCAGAATTCGTCCGCCATTCAATGCCACGTATGTGTTGTGTGAGGTGGTTTTCTGTCGTGCTGTGATGCTTGCTAATTCCGTCGTGCTGAAGAGGAGGCGCTTAACGTGTTAATCGGCTTGTCGTCCGTTGTTCTGTTCGCGATGTGCACTTGCTGTTGGCAAGCAAGCGTGAAAGTACGCATTCGTGCGAATACCATTGTGTGTTAAGGCCGGAGAGGCTTCATTATAGGATGCTCTTAATAGCTGCTCTTGGCTGTGCCAAAGCATGTAGGCTTTTCGCGGCGCTTTTGACGGCTGTTACGCTTAGCAGTGATCCTTGTGGGGGAGTAGGACTTCTGCGACGCGCAGACGTCGATCTCCAACGAGGCGCGTAAAGACCGCTTCTTTCGGTGGGTGGGCCTGGTCAGCCAGGGCTCCTCTCGCTTCATGCGGTTGTCACTGATCGCCCTGTCGCGCATGTCTGATCGTTGGGGGGTGGCTTTTTCTTTGCTTTTTTGGTAGCTGAATGTTGCCATCGTTGTGGGTTGCGCCGATGCAATAGCGCAAGGTGTAGATTGCTTGACTTTACACGTGGGTAGCTGTGTGTGCGAATATGATAACAAGCTTTTAATTAAGCGAGTGGTATGTCTCTTTAATAATCCTATGCTTTCTTGTAGTGGCTACTTGTCGATACGTTGGGCATCAGATTCAGTGTCAGTATGTACTGACAATACGTTGCAATGTCTAATAAATGTGCTTATTGAACTGTTCCCGTTCGTTGCGTCCTATTCCCTGTTTTGAAAGTGCCATCTTGCATCGTGGAATGAGTTGTGGGTTTTAAACACCCGATAATATCTGAACGTCGAGTTTGGCGATAACACCGCTCGGTTATCACTGTAGCACGGAACGGACAGCTTGACGTTCGTGTCCTCGGCCGACCTGCGGCGAGGTACGATCGCCCGGTCCACTACTCGCGCAGGTACTTAGTTGGGTAGGTCAAATTTGGCGAGCAACCCTATCCTGGCGCGGTGGGCAATTGGCACGATCGTGGTGGGGTTAAACCCCCACCGTGACTAGCTCGTGGCGGTAGTTCCAAGGAGGGTCACGACTGAATTGTCCGACCGGTGGGCGACGCGGTCACGATTCGAGTTACGCGGCCGATCGCACGCCGGCGGCGCGAATTCGCAACAATATGTTACGTGCTACCGTGTACCGCAAATACCTGCGAGCTTCCCGGGACTACACAACCCCATAGAGTGAGAACCAAGTTCTTCGTCCCCAAATCAAGGATTGAGGTTGTGCACCCGAGGTGTTGCGTGACTGTGCACCACGGTCGGATGGATTCATCACCTGCAACGAAGGACCACCGCCACCACCGCTCACCGATACGCCAGGCCAGAAGAAGCCTTGGTCACTGGAGCTCCAAACAGGGATTCCTACAATTCCTGCAGCACTGACACACCTGCACCTGCCCAGGTGTGACACACCATAACTGTCAGTTACAACTGACATTCCCAATTGAATGAAGCGTTAGCTTCCGGTTTATGCGCAAAGCCAATCCCGACGGTCCGTTCATCCCCCCACAGGATTGTTATCGGACGAGAATAAAGAACATTCCGAATCATATAAGGGCCTGCTCACCTCGTGATGTCATCCTGGTAAGCAACCACTTGATGGTTTGGTCGATGATTTACATTGAAGGTTTTTATTTATTTATTTAACTTGTGAACACAAGATCAAACCAGGAAAGTGACAATGGGGTCACAGATTTGATACAAAAGCAAGGGATGAACGAACTGTAAAAGAGGTGACAATGGGGTGAGAAAAGATCGCGGCTTGGGATTGGGAGGGGGTTACCATGAGATGGTGGTGCACTGCCTGCTTGAATCCCTGAAGGAATTGAACGGTCTCAGGAAGGTAGTTCCACAAACGGGAGAAAAGAGGAAACAAGGAGTTGAGGAGTGCGGTAAGTCTGGAATTTGGGATAAACAGAAAGGGATAGTGGAACAACCCGTGTGTCTGGGAGAAGCCAGACACGGTCCTCCGAGCTATTCAGTGAGTGTATTGTTACGGTTCTGGAAATTCGCAAACACCATAAAGGTCCCGTAGGTGATATATTTTCTTAAGTACATGTGTAGTTAGCCCAAACCCATTGTATAGAGGGAATTAATGTGATTCATTCGGGCTGCGATCCTTTGAGTTAGGCGTTTTTCTGTTCTACCTTTGTTTTGAG
>JAXMNL010001914.1:0-14785 GCA_035128595.1 Eptatretus atami
AGAGAGAGATCAGTGTGGGGAACGCACTCACAGCGACCCCAGTGCGGAACGCACTCATAGGAACCCAGTGTGGGAACGACTCACAGGACCCATTGCGGGAATAACTCACAGGGACCCCATGTGGAACACACTCACAGGGACCCAGTGTGGGAACGCCACTACCAGCGCCCCAGTGTGGGACGCAACTCACAGGGACCCCCAGTGCGGGAAACTCATAGGAACCCCAGTGTGGGAACGCATCACAGGAACCCCAGTGTGGAACGCCTCACAGGGACCCCAGTGTGGGAACACACTCACAGCGACCCAGTGTGGGAACGCACTCACAGGGTCCCCATTGTGGAACGCACTCACAGGGACCCCAGTGCGGGAACGCACTCACAGGGACCACATTGCGGGAACCACACAGGGACACAGTGCGGAACGCCTCACAGGGACCACAGTGCGGGAACGCACTCACAGGGCCACAGTGCGGGAACGCACTCACAGGGACCCAGTGCGGGAACGCACTCACAGCGACCCCAGTGCGGGAACGCACTCACAGGGACCCCAGTGTGTGGGAACACACTCACAGAAACCCCAGCACAGGACCCACTCACAGAGACTCCAGTGTGGGGAACACACTCACAGGGACCCCAGTGTGGGAACGCACTCACAGGGACCCCAGTGTGGGAACGCACTCACAGGGACCCCAGTGTGGGAACGCACTCACAGGGACCCAGTGTGGAACGCACTCACAGGGACCCCAGTGTGGAACGCACTCACAGGCACCCAGTGTGGGAACGCACTCAACAGGGACCCCCAGTGTGGGAATGCTCCACACGGACCCCAGTGTGGGAATGCACCCACAGGGACCCCAGTGTGGGAACACACTCACAGGGACCCCAGTGTGGGAACGCACTCACAGGGACCCAGTGTGGGAACGCACTCACAGGAGACCCCAGTCGGGAACGCATTCACAGGGACCCCAGTGCGGGAACACACTCACAGGACCCCGTGTGGGAACGCACTCACAGCGACCCCAGTGCGGAACGCACTCACAGCGACCCCAGTGGCGGGAACACACTCACAGGGACCCCAGTGTGGGAACACACTCACAGGGACCCAGTGTGGGAACACACTCACAGGACCCTGTGTGGGAACACACTCACAGGGACCCAGTGCGGGAACACACTCACAGGAACCCAGCATGGGAACCACTCACAGGAACCCAGCGTGAACCACTCACAGGAACCCCAGTGTGGGAACGCCATCACAGGAACCCCAGTGCGGAACGCACTCACAGGAACCCAGTGCGGGAAACGCACTCACAGGAACCCCAGTGTGGGAACGCACTCACAGGAACCCCAGCGTGGAACACACTCACAGGAACCCAGCGATGGACACACACCCACAAGGAACCCCAGCGTGGAACACACTCACAGGAACCCAGCGTGGAACAACTCACAGGAACCCCAGTGTGGGAACGCACTCACAGGGACCCCAGCGTGGGAACGCACTCACAGGGACCCCAGTGTGGGAAGCACTTACAGGACCCCAGTGTGGGAACACACTCTCAGGGACCCCAGTGTGGAACACACTCACAGGAACACCCCAGCGTGGAACACACTCACAGGAACCCCAGCGTGGGACCACTCATGGAACCCCAGTGTGGACCGCACTCACAGGGACCCCCGTGTGGAACGCACTCACAGGGACCCCAGTGCAGGAACGCACTCACAGGACCCCAGTGCGGGAACGCATTCACAGCGACCCCAGTGTGGAACGCACTCACAGGGACCCCAGTGTGGGAACACACTCACAGGGACCCCAGTGTGGGAACACACTCACAGGCACCAGTGCGGGAACACACTCATAGGAACCCAGTGTGGGAACGCACTCACACGGACCCAAGTGCGGGAACACACTCACAGGGACCAGTGTGGAAACACACTCACAGGGACCCCAGTGTGGGAACGCACTCACAGCGACCCCAGTGTGGGACAACACTCACAGGCACCCCAGTGTGGGAACGCACTCACAGGAACCCCAGCAGCGTGGGAACACACTCACAGGAACCCAGCGTGGGACACACATCATAGGAACCCAGCGTAGGACCGCACTCACAGGGACCCCCGTGTGGGAACGCACGCACAGTGACCCCAGTGCGGAACGCACTCACAGCGACCCAGTGCGGGAACACACTCACAGCGACCCCAGTGCGGGAACACACTCATAGGAACCCCAGTGTGGGAACGCACTCACAGGACCCCAGTGCGGAAACACACTCACTGGGACCCAGTGCGGGAACACACTCACAGGTCCCAGTGTGGGAACGCACTCACAGCGACCCAGTGCGGGAACGCACTCATAGGAACCCCAGTGTGGGAACGCACTCACAGGGACCCCATTGCGGGAACACACTCACAGGGACCCCAGTGTGGGAACACACTCACAGGGACCCCAGTGTGGGAACGCACTCACAGCGACCCCAGTGTGGAACGCACTCACAGGGCCCAGTGCGGGAACACTCAAGGACCCCAGTGTGGGAACGCACTCACAGGAACCCAGTGTGGGAACGCACTCACAGGGACCCAGTGTGGGAACGCACTCACAGCGACCCCAGTGTGGGAACGCACTCACAGGGCCCCATTGTGGGAACGCACTCAACAGGGACCCCAGTGGCGGGAACGCACTCACAGGGACCCAGTGCGGGAACGCACTCACAGGGACCACATTGGCGGAACGCACTCCAGGACCACAGTGCGGAACGCACTCACAGGGACCACAGTGGCGGGAACGCACTCACAGGGACCACAGTGCGGGAACGCACTACAGGGACCCAGTGCGGGAACGCACTCACAGCGACCCCAGTGCGGGAACGCACTCACAGGGACCCCAGTGTGGGAACACACTCACAAGAAACCCCAGCACAGGACCCATCCAAGGACTCCAGTGTGGGAACACACTCACAGGGACCCCAGTGGTGGGAACGCACTCACAGGGACCCCAGTGTGGGAACGCACTCACAGGGACCCAGTGTGGGAACGCACTCACAGGGACCCCAGTGTGGGAACGCACTCACAGGGACCCCAGTGTGGGAACTCACTCACAGGGACCCCAGTGTGGAACGCACTCACGCGGACCCCAGTGTGGAACGCACTCACAGGGACCCAGTGTGGGAACGCACTCACAGGGACCCCAGTGTGGGAACGCATCCACACGGACCCCAGTGTGGGAATGCACCCACAGGGACCCCAGTGTGGGAACACACTCACAGGGACCCCAGTGTGGGAACGCACTCACAGGGACCACCAGTGTGGAACGCACTCACAGGAACCCAGTGCAGTAACACACTCACAGGAACCCCAGTGCGGGAACACACTCATAGGAACCCAGTGTGGGAACGCATTCACAGGGACCCAGTGCGGGAACACACTCACAGGGACCCCCGCATGGGAACGCACTCACAGCGACCCAGTGCGGGAACGCACTCACAGCGACCCCAGTGTGGGAACACACTCACAGGGACCCCAGTGCGGGAAACACTCATAGGAACCAGTGGGGAAAGCTCACTGGAACCCCAGCATGGGAACACACTCACAGGAACCCCAGCGGGGAACACTCACAGGAACCCAGTGTGGGAACGCACTCACGAGGGACCCAGTGTGGGAACGCACTCACAGGAACCCCAGTGCGGGAACACACTCACAGGAACCCCAGTGTGGGAACGCGCTCACAGGAACCCAGCGGGAACACACTCACAGGAACCCCAGTGTGGGAACGCACTCACAGGACCCCAGTGTGGGAACGCATTCACAGGGACCCCAGTGTGGAACGCACTCACAGGGACCCGTGTGGGAACACACTCACAGGAACCCCAGCGTGGGAACACACTCACAGGAACCCCAGCGTGGGACACACTCATAGGAACCCCAGTGTGGGACGCACTCACAGGGACCCGCCGTGTGGAACGCACTCACAGGGACCCAGTGCGGGAACGCACCAAGCGACCCCAGTGCGGGAATGCACTCACAGCGACCCCAGTGTGGGAACGCACTCACAGGGACCCCAGTGTGGGAACACACTCACAGGGACCCAGTGTGGGAACACACTCACAGGGACCCCAGTGCGGGAACACACTCATAGGAACCCCAGTGTGGGAACGCACTCACAGGACCCCAGTGCGGGAACCACTCACAGGGACCCCAGTGTGGAAACCACTCACAGCGACCCCAGTGTGGGAACGCACTCACAGCGACCCAGTGTGGGAACGCACTCACAGGACCCAGTGTGGGAACACACTCACAGGACACGCACCCAGTGTGGAACACACTCACAGGAAACCCCAGCGTGGGAACACACTCACAGGAACCCCAGCGTGGGACACCAACTCATAGGAACCCAGTGTAGGACCGCACTCACAGGGACCCCGTGTGGGAACGCACTCACAGGGACCCCAGTGTGGGAACACCTCACAGCGACCCCGTGCGGGAAACACTCACAGGACCCCAGTGCGGGAACACACTCATAGGACCCAGTGTGGGAACGCACTCACAGGGACCCAGTGCGGGAACACACTCACAGGGACCCCAGTGCGGGAACACACTCACAGCGACCCCAGTGCGGGAACGCACTCAAGAACCCCAGTGGGCGAACGCACTCACAGGGACCCCATTGTGCGGGAACACACTCACAGGGACCCCAGTGTGGGAACACACTCACAGGACCCCAGTGTGGGAACGCACTCACAGGACCCCATGAGGGAACGCACTCACAGGGACCCCAGTGCGGGAACACTCATAGGAACCCCAGTGTGGGAACGCACTCACAGGGACCCCAGTGTGGGACACACTCACAGCGACCCAGTGGTGGGAACGCACTCACAGGGTCCCCATTGTGGGAACGCACTCACAGGGACCCCAGTGCGGGAACGCACTCACAGGGACCACATTGCGGAACGCACTCACAGGGACCACAGTGCGGAACGCACTCACAGGGACCACAGTGCGGAACGCACTCACAGGGACCCCATGCGGGAACGCACTCACAGGAACCCAGTGCAGTAAACACTCACAGGAACCCAGTGCGGGAACACACTCATAGGAACCCCAGTGTGGGAACGCACTCACAGGGACCCCAGTCGGGAACACACTCACAGGGACCCCCGCGGGAACGCACTCACAGCGACCCCCAGTGCGGAACGCACTCACAGCGACCCCATGCGGGAACGCACTCACAGCGACCCAGTGTGGGAACACACTCACAGGGACCCCAGTGTGGAACACACTCACAGGACGCCCAGTGCGGGAACACACTCACAGGAACCCAGTGTGGGAATGCACTCACAGGGACCCCAGTGCGGGAACACACTCACAGGGACCCCAGTGCGGGAACGCACTCACAGCGACCCCAGTGCGGGAACGCACTCACAGCGACCCCAGTGTGGGAACACACTCACAGGGACCCCAGTGTGGGAACACACTCACAGGGACCCCGTGTGGGAACACACTCACAGGGACCCCAGTGTGGAACGCACTCACAGGGACCCCAGTGTGGAACGCACTCACAGGACGCCCAGTGTGGGAACGCACTCACAGGGACCCAGTGTGGGAACGCACTCACAGGGACCCAGTGTGGGAACACACTCACATGGACCCCAGTGTGGGAACGCACTCACAGCGACCCCAGTGTGGGACGCACTCACAGCGACCCCAGTGTGGGAACGCACTCACAGCGACCCCAGTGTGGGAACGCACTCACAGGCGACCCCAGTGTGGGAACGCACTCACAGCGACCCCAGTGTGGGAACGCACTCACAGCGCCCAGCCGGACAACTCACAGAACCCCCGCACGGGACACACTCACAGGAACCCCAGCACGGAACACACTCATAGGAACTCCAGCACGGGACACACTCACAGGAACTCCAGGCCGGACACACTCACAGGAACCCCAGCGTGGGACACACTCACAGGAACCCAGTGTGGGAACGGACTCCAGGCACCCAGAGTGGGAACGGACTCACAGGCCGCCATGGAACGGACTCACAGGACCCAGTGCGGGGAACACACTCATAGGAACCCCAGTGTGGGAACGCACTCACAGGACCCCAGTGTGGAACGCACTCACAGGGACCCAGTGCGGGAACTCACTCACAGGACCCAGTGCGGGAACACACTCCAGGACCCAGTGTGGGAACACACTCACAGGACCCAGTGTGGGAACGGCTCACAGGGACCCCAGTGTGGAACGGACTCACAGGGACCCACGTGCGGGAACACACTCATAGGAACCCCAGTGTGGGAACGCACTCACAGGGACGCCCAGTGTGGGAACGCACTCACAGGGACCCCAGTGCGGGAACTCACTCACAGGACCCCAGTGCGGGAACACACTCACAGGGACCCCAGTGTGGGAACACACTCACAGGGACCCAGTGTGGGAACGCACCCACAGGGACCCCAGTGTGGGAACACACTCAACAGGCACCCAGCGTGGGAACACACTCACAGGAACCCACACCCACACCCTTACCATTCCCGTTGAAGGTTCCTGTCTGAATGGCCAAAATCTGTGCTCGATTTGTAACAGTTGGGACACGGAGGATTCGTTCGGGATAAAAAGGAAATTTAACATGTAATTCGCTGCGGAATAAAAGAATTCAAACAAAACATAAAATGCATAAAACTCCAAAATCTTATGTCGAAGTGAAGTTTTAAAAACGCGTCAAACACAAATACATTTCCCTCTCGGTTCGTGTGGTGTAAAATTAATCGGAATAAAATACAATCATTCAAACGACTTTACCTCATGAAGACGTCTTCAGATGTGTGCACATTTAAAACGTAAAATAAGGCTTCAATGAGGTCAAACATTAAAATGCAGGATTGACCTCAACACTTAAACTCGAGCGAACAGAGTCTGACAACACAACGACGAACAATGCATTTCCCATTGTTGTGCTTGTTGTTGTTTAACGAATATTTATTTTTCTTTTATTAAAAGAAACATTTTTCGTCCGATGTCCGACAAGAGAGTGTGCAAGAACATTGAAGGAAACCTCGTTAATAAATTAATTTATTTATTAGGTCCCGGATGGTTCCCTGTTGTCTTCGAAAATATTTTTGTTCAACGTTCTTTCCAAATTCCATGTCCATGACGATGCATGACGTTATCGCCGGGCGCTGAAGGAAGGGATTACTCGGTTTTCACTCCCGTTTGTTTTGGGTGGTCGCTCGACTACCGTTATTCTCAGGTTTTCCGTCTGTCTGTATGTATGTAATGGACAGCTCTGGAGGCCAGAGGAGTCAACCGATTTTGATGAAACTTGACTGGTAGGTTCATACCAGGATCTAGTTGTATGCTTTTGAGCACCGTTGCCTAGCAACGGGACTTTGAAATATTTGAAAAAATCCGAAAAATATTTATATATATATATTTTTTTAGAAAATCAAAAATCGGCTTCCGCGCTTTTATGCGCACTATAATCAACCTCTTTGTCAAAAAATTTCAGCCCGATCCGTCAAAAATCGTATGACTAGTATGCAATTATATAGCGACCACCCATGTCGCCTACCGGCTTGTTGTTTTCTTTTTCGTGTTTGTCCGGGCGATATCTCAGACATCCTTTTACCTAGGAAGCTAAAATGTGTGCAAATGAGAACCGTTGCTATGGACCCATCCGTTGCCTAGCAACGGACCTTTGAAATTTTCAAAAATCACAATATATCATCCTAAATAACACGGCCGTGTATTCCAAAGTACAGAAGTATTGATTTTATCTCCAGGTCATACAGAATTCACAGTTCCAATTAAAATAAATTTTATAAAGAAGGGCGTATCGTTGTATGAGAATAGAACAATTGGATATGAATGAATGATTTAGGGTATAATGTCATTTAAAATTAACCTAGAATACCTGGAACAATTAAATTCAGTCTCGTAAGGAAGAATATTATCCATTGGTGCCGAGAATGAGTTTGTGAAGCTGGATTAGCAACAACAAATAAAAGAATTTAATAAGGGTAAAACAATCATGGTTTGCCATAGTTTATACTCATGAAAACACAAAGAACAGGATTATATATAAGTAAGGAAAACAAAATGATTAACTATCGGGAAATGGGAGGTATCCTGTCATTATATTAATCTGTTTATATATTTCTAATGCATAAATGACAGCAAGAAGACTTCAGAAAATTATCATTTTGTGTCAAGCATACCTTCAAGAAGAAGGTATTCGTTTTAATAAATATGTTCTACAAATCAAAGAACTGAGGTATTTTCATAAAAGATGCTCTTAATGATGTTAATAAACCAACAACTTTGGATTAATTAAATTGAAATAAACACAATGTCACCCGTACGTAGGTGATCCTGTATCTTGCCAAAGAGGCACGTGTGACTTCTTAGGTCACACTGAAGCGTGAATAGAGCTCTATGCGTCACCAGACGAGCGACTCCTTGAGGATATCGCCTACACGAGAGGATGTCCGATGAGAATCGTTTATAAGCAGATAACCATGAAAAATATGCGTTTGCCTCAAACGTCACCAAATCACGTCATAATGTCTCAAGTTGATATATCTAGAAACACTACGATGAGTGTTCATTCAATTTAGGACTACACGATATGGTTCCTAAAACTTAAAATTGACCAGCGGTCAACCATGAAGGTCAAGGCCAATCACCACCAAAATTAATCAGCTGAATGCCAGACCATGAACTAATTCCCATGAAGTTTGAAGACGATCCGATCAAAATTCTATAAAATAAGGGTTTCGTCGACTCCCCTGATTTGCGACAAAGTGACCTTGACTTTGACCTTGACCTTCAAAATTTTATGCGCTGAAAGGGACCTCTATAGGCCTCTGATATGCGAAGTTACAAAAATTTCCAATGAAAACTGTGCTCTGCAGAGTGATTATACGTGATTACAGAAAAAAAAAAAAAACAACAACAAAAAAAAACACATGAATGTCAAGGCCAATCGCCACCAAAAATTAATCAGCTGAGCGCCAGACCATGAACTATATTCCCATGAAGTTTGAAGACGATCCGATCAAAATTACTCAAAAAATAAGGGTTTTGTCGATTACCCTGATTTGCGAAAAAGTGACCTTGACCTTTGACCTTGACCTCAAAATTTTATGGCTGAAAGGGACCTCATAGGCCTCTGATATGTGAAGTTACAAAAATTTCAATGAAAACTGTGGTCTGCAGAATTTTTTTTTCGTGATTACAGACAAACAACAAAAACAAAAAAAAAACAAAAACAAAAAAAAAAAACAGCCTGCAGACTGACTAACATATCTTGCAAAAACTTCGTTTTGGCAAGATAATAATGAAAAAAATTATAAAGTTAAGAAAACCAAGGCTCTTTTAGAAATTCAGAAGAAATTTTATTGGTTTCCTGTTGTAAATGTTTTTATTTTGGATACAGGATAACAAGTGATGCCAGGGACAACAAATCCCACCCATTTAAGGCATAAAGTTATTTTGGGATCAAATTTAAATTTGATACATCCTTAACCCCGATCTTCAAAAATATGCATTTTTCACGATAGGATTGTTAGGATTTTAAGTCACAAATAGAATAAGGTTCACTATAAGCTTAGTTTGAAATAAATCGGATTATTTTTGACGAAGTTATGAGCGAAAAACGATTTGACCTTTTCGTGACCTGACCTTGACCTTTGACCTAATTGGACCCAAAAGTTAATGGGTCGTCGAGGTTCATTACCCACCTGTGGATACAATTGGACAGTGTTTGAGCCAGCCGTTTTCCCGTATAGTTGTATTTTCGTAACCATGTTTTAGTTTTAATGGAAAATTTGTAATTTTGACTGATGACATGACCCACAAAACTTCGGACCCTACCGATCTTCACAAATATGCATTTTTCACTATAGGAATGGGTAGGATTATAAGTGACAAATAGAATAAGGTTCACTATAAGCTTAGTTTGAAGTATCAAATCATTTTGACGAAATTATGAGCGAAAAACGATTTTGATCTTTTCGTGACCTTGACCTTGACCTTTGATCCAATTGGACCCAAAAGTTAATGGGGTCGTCCAAGGTTCATTGCCCACCTGTGGATTAAATTTGATAGTGTTTGCTAAAGCAGTTTTGCCGTAAAGCTGCTAACAGACAGACAGACAAACAACAGACAAACAAGCAGTCATAGACTGGTACTTACGAAATCGCAACTTGACCCTCTGACCGCTGTCTAATAAAAGCTGTCTCTAGAGAAGGTAGCGACGCAAACCAGAATTTTCTACGATGATTCTGTACCAAACCATCAAAAATCGAATGTTTGACCTCACTGTGACCTTGACCTTTGACCGATTTTTGACCAAAACTAATCAGCACTAGCCATCACCCTCCTGAATCACGTGGTGTAATTTGACATTGATAGCTTCTTCAGTTCTCGAGTTATCGTGCCTACAAACAAACACACAAACACACACACACAAACAAACAAACACACAAACAGAGGACGGAAGTCATCATATACTTACGAAATCTAAAGATTTCGTAAGTAACAAACCGGACGATTACAATATCCCGCTCCCTCCCTGATAACAAGAATCCTGATGAATATATGTATGATATTATATGGGGTGAAAGTGATTCAACGATAGTATGGATAAGGAAGGAGTTGAAGAAACTGAGACAAAGGAGGAGAAGAAGAAGAGAGAGAGAAGAAGGAAAAGGAGAAGAGAGAGAAGGAGGAGAGAGAGAAGGAGGAGAGGAGAAGAGAGAGAGAAGGAGAAGAGAGAGAGAAGGATGAGAGAGAAGGAGAGAGGAGGAAGAGAGAGAGAGAGAGAGAGAGAGAGAGAGAGAGAGAGAAGAGAGAGAGAGAGAAGAGAGAGAGAGGAGGCAAGGAGAAAGAGAGAAGGAGGCGAGGAGAAGAGAAGAGAGAAGATGGAGAGGAAGAGGGAGAAAGAGAGAGAATAAATAAATATAAAAAATTTGGAAACCAGTGAGATTAGAAAAAGATTGGGATTACAGAAAATAAATAAATCTCAACGCACCGAGGAGGAAAATAAAGAATTGACAAGTCTATTCAAAATATTTGCGTCAAGACTATTACATCGTTTCCTTGTGTGATTGACTTTAATTAAAAGTCTTACATTTTTTTCTTCTTAAATAAATGGAGGAGAGAGTGAAGACATTTCTGAGGATTCTTTATGTTTTCAAAATTAAGATTCAAATGTGCATGTTGGAAACTAAAAAGGTTTTCGCACTCTGTCGGAATTTTTCTCATAAATAAATGAGTTATTGTCTCAAATATATAAAGAAAACCAAGAGTAAAAATATCTCGTATGTTAAAAGTTAAAATAATAGGGTTATACAAAAAGGTACATGTTCGATGTGTGGCTCAAAAAAAGAGTCAATTCCCAAAACAAAATGTGGGGGAGATATACAAAAGTTTTTATCAGGAAGAAAATTTACAACTGGAATACCAGGGAATTACATCTACCAGGGTATTCTTTCTGTGGTCCAGGAACAAACTTGAATAAAAGATTAGATGAGGCTGACAATCCTAACCGTGGAGCAAACCTATCAACAGGGTTGATGAAGTGTGCATGAGGAACGATATTGTTATGGAAATATCACAACGTTGGAAGAAAAACATGAAGCCGATAGAGAAATGTTGTATAATTTGTCTCTGATACAAAATCCAACCTTGAGAGAAAAGTTGATAGGTTCATCGTGAAGAAGATGATCAGTGCTAAATTGAACTTGGACTTGGAAATTAAAAAACGTATAGGCTCTAATGACGTCATTAAGATTGAAGAGCAATTAGCTGATGAAGTACATAAACCATAATCACAAAGTTTCATGGAAGGAAGGTTTATTCAAGGAAGTTGATTATATCTGGTCCGCTGATTTAATGAACTCAATTATGATAAGGGTACAAGTATGCTTTAAGCGTTATTGATTTGAGGAGTAGATATGCGTGGGTCCCCTTTTGAAAACAAAACTGGGAATACACCCATGTTAGCCTTCCAACAGATATTTATAAAAGTAAGCGAAAACCTAAAAAATTGTGGACTGAT
This sequence comes from Eptatretus atami, assembly GCA_035128595.1. Taxonomy (NCBI): domain Eukaryota; kingdom Metazoa; phylum Chordata; class Myxini; order Myxiniformes; family Myxinidae; genus Eptatretus; species Eptatretus atami. The sequence continues at coordinate 12,047 of JAXMNL010001914.1, forward strand.
GAGGGTACAGAGTTCTACAACAAAACATTTATGAATTTTCTTTAAAATAACATTATAATTATACAGCACCTTTAATGAAGAAAAGCGGTTGTTATTGAGCGATTCAATTGCACTTAAAAGAGAGACTATTTAAAAAATTAACTCAACTTGGTTCTCAACAATGGTTATCTTTAATTCAGGATATTGCAGATAAGTATAATGATACGATTCACACCTCAACGAATACAAACCATCAGAAATATTTACAAAATTAAAATATGAAAAATAGATAAAGTCAGAAAGCCTAAGTTCAAAGTTGGTGATATAGTAAGAATATACAGTGGAAATCTCATTTTGGAAAAGGTTTTTCTAAGCGATGGATAAATGAACTTTTTAAAATCATTGATGTAATTGATACAGTTCCTTGGACTTATAAGGTATATGTTAAAGGGGAAGAGATTTTAGGTTCATTTTATTCACAGGAATTGCAAAAGACAAAGATAAATTGAATTTTTTTGACTCCACCCCTTTTTAAACTCCGCCCCTTTTGACTACGCCCACACAAGCCCCACCCACGCAAACCCCACCCACAAAAGCCACATCCACACAATCAGGCGTGCGGGAAGGGGGTGCTGAGGGCGATGCAGCACCCCCGAGCTGCAGGCAGGAGGAGCACAGCACCTCCTGCCTGCAAAAAACAAGTCATTTTTATATTAAATATTATATATATATATATATATATTAAAACGATATAATAAATAATTTGCTTTGGGGAAGAAAATATAAGTTAAAAAAATGTGTTTGTTAGTTTAGTGATCACAGACATGGAGATCTCTCGGAGCGAGACAGAGAGGGAGGAAGAGAAATCGAGCTTATTTTTTCCCTGGCAAATACTGTCGCCAAGATTATAGACAGCAGCTCAGCACCCCACTCAAAATACCTTCCGCACGCCTGCACACAATCCCAATACACACAAGCTCCACACACATAAACCCACCCACCAAACCACATCACACAAACCCACCCACACAAGCCCCACCCACGCAAACACCATCCACATCCATCATATTCACATAATTAGTGATTAGTTAATTAGTTCCCACACACATGTTTATTTAATTCAAAAAAATTTGCTTCACCCACACAAACCCCATACACACAAGCTCCACCCACCCCGCAAGCCCCACCCATCCACACAAGCCCACCCATCCACACAAGCCCACCACCCACACAAGCTCCACCCACCCACACAAGCCCCACCATCCACACAAGCCCACCAACCACCACACCCACCACCCATCCACACAAGCCCACCCACCACCCACACAAGCCCCACCATCCACACAAGCCCCACCCACACAAGCACCACCCCCCTGTGCGCCCCCACCTTTGACCCACCACCCCCATCATCCCACCCCCCACCCTTCCACACACACACGGGGAGGGGAGGGGTGTGGGATGAGGGGGGTGGTGGGTCGTTGGGGAGCGCACCAACCCCCCCCTCCTTTGCACTTCCTTTATTCTTTTTTATAATTAAGAATTAAATAAATGATAGCAAAGCAAATATAATTCATCAAGATTGAAAATATTAAACATTTTCTTTGGGTAAATATTCAGTTGCGAGAATGAATGATCTTTCCAGCAGTCTGCTTTATGTCTTGTGATTTTGAACCTCAATCAACATATTCTGTTCAAAACAAAGAGTGAAGAACAATAGGGTATATAAAGATGATTATATTATGATATTAATAAAATAATAATATAACATTTACCTCCAGAAGATTGAGTTTTGTGTCCATTTCTTCCAGATCAGCATTTAAACTGGAACAAGTTTGAAATGAATCATCAACCCGTGGAATTTCAACATCTTCCCATTCAAGGTTGCGAAATTCATTCGCTTCACCACCCATGTATGATTCAGCAAGTAAAAGCAAGTAGTCAAAAAGCAAGTAAAAGCAAAAAGCAAGTAGTCAAAAAATTACCACGAAGTTGTGGTATTGCTTTTAAATTAATTACCACCATACCAAATAAAACCTTGTGTATAAGGAGAACAGAAAGACACAGACGGAGACAGAGACAGAGAGACAGAAAGACAGACAGATAGAGAGAGACAGAGACAGACAAGCAGAACAATAGAGACAAAGACAGATATATATATATATATGAGAGAGAGAGAGAGAGAGAGAGAGAGAGAGAGAGAGAGAGAGAGAGAGAGGAGAGAGAGAGAGAGAGAGAGAGAGAGAGAGAGAGAAGAGAGAGAGAGAGAGAGAGAGAGAAGATAAAGAAAGACAGATAGAGAGATATAGAGAGAGACAGAGAAAAAACAGAGAGAGACAGAAAGACAGACAGATAGAGAGAGACAGAGGCAGACAAACAGAGACAGATAGAGACAGAGACAGATATAGAGAGACAGAAAGAACAAGACGGTAGGCGGATATGCGTAGTCGATCAAGTCGAATTTAGTCCTTTTTCAGCCGTTACTAGCCAACAAAAGCGTCCATAGCAACGGTTCTTTCTCACACATAACTAGGACATACCATGAACTACCATACCAGTTTCATGTATATCTGACTCATAGTCTCTGAGATATAACAAACTTCGTTTTTTTATTGTTTTCGACCAGGGTTCATTCAAAGTCTATCTTCTCCGACAGTTTTCATAGGATCCGGCTGGAAATTTTTGACAATATGGCTGAATGTACTGCCCACAGTCGCTCGTGCCCGATTTTTGATTTTCGAAAAAAAAATTTTTTGAGATTTT
>JAXMNL010001920.1:951-15476 GCA_035128595.1 Eptatretus atami
AAGACGAGGTGTTGAAAGTCATCCACAGATTAACAAGCAAATCTTGTTGACTTGATCCAATTCCAACGTGGTTCCTCAAGGAAAACATTGAAAAATCTTCTTCCAATTTTGGATGACAGTTAATGCGTCATTGACTAATGGAGTCTTTCCATCTGTGGCCAATCTGCACCATCTTCAAAACTCTTCCGAAGAAGCCAAGTCACGAAAAAAACGGTTTAAGTAACGACAGGCACATTTCACACCCGGTCAATTCCCAGCAAGTTCAGGTCAGGTCAGGTATGGGAGCAGCAGCGTCCACTTTCCACCAGTTCTCCAAGGGATTCCGTCTGTCCATCCCACAGGCACATGCCTGGACCATCCCCATCTCCTTGACATACTGATCAACCTGCTGCAACCACGAGGCATGTGGTTGGCCCATTGGCCTCCTCCACTCACGAGGCCCCCTACAATTCGACCGCAAGCCTGCACACAACCCAATGGGGAACGCGGACAATTCCAGCCTCAAAATTTTGTGAACTTGGCAACATGTTACATTTTTCGTCCCACACAACCCCCTGCCTAAGCAAGCAGGGATCGGACACAGTCAGGGGACCTCAGTGATGTTTGAGGAAGGCAGTGGAAAATGGAGAGGAAGAAGCCGGGTGCTTGTCAAATGATCAACGCAGTGGATGAGGAATTAGTGCATCTTCCTGAAAGCACTGCTTCCGAACTGGGCAGCCTCACAGGAAAGGCGGAGTCCTGAAGTTCGTTTTGTTGATGCCACGGATTTGAGCTATCCCAAGGAAGGGATGTGTTGAGGAGGAGGAGTCGCAGCACTGTAACTTATCTCTGTTAGTTGAAGCAATAGAGACTATCTTTGAAATCGAAACCCAAAGTGAGTCAAGTGAAAATGCCTCACTCGGTGGTGAGCGTTGAGGCTTCCAGTGATGAAAGATTATGCCTAGCAATTTTTCATTGGCATGAACTTGCATGTTTGCTGATGTATCAACGGAATTCCTCTCCGATGTCGCAGATCACCGTAGATTCTTCAGCATAGGGATGCTTGAGGAAGAACGAGGTGGGATCGAAGTGCGTGATTGAAGGTGAATTAACAAAATTGCTGGACTTGTTAAGCTTGGAAGCTCACATGAGGGACTTTTGTCAGTCTCTTTCGATCACGGTGGTTGGGATGTCCAGACAATTGTGCCAAATGAGAGGGAGTTTCAAAGTTGAGGAATGTTTTGGGTTGGAATGGTGATTGTTGGACGCATTTGGAAGCAACGAACTTATACGACTATAGGAAGATGAGCTTTGTTACGGAGCTCTGTGTCGGAGGTTTGAACAGCTCCGCCATGGAGAGCAGGCATTGCGTGGCTGAACTCAGAGTCTTTCCCAGGAGCGAAAACATACAGAAAGTGATGAAAAGTTCTTCAGGTAGAGAGAGTTGCGTCGAGCTGGAGCTGAGTTGGACAGACATTCGCAGCTGTCCGTGAAGCATGTGCAGGCTGAAATAAAACACCCCCCGGCCCAACCAAGGTACACCGAATTGGATGGGACTGCGACTGCAGCAAGCCAAACAAGCACATAAGCGCGCTCGCTGGAGACTGAAAAGAAAGTGGGGCAAGTAAACGGCGGAATGGGAGATGAAAGAGAAACAAAATTGTTGGCACGATTCCATAAAACACATCTCAACTCCCTCAAAATTCTCATCCGGCAGGCAGCCAGAGCGGCACGACGCGTCAACAGCTTCCAGGGTCAGGTCGGTGGCGTTTGCATGAACCATAGTGGTCTGTTTGTCTGCTTTGTCTTACGTGATTCGGAGGAGCCGCGGTTGTGTCATTCCATTACGAGCTCGGGAGTTCTCCCTCATGCTTCTGGTTGTGGTTCAACCGGTGATCATTAAAATGCTTTGTTCCCGCACTTATCCATGGTGCACGCGAGGAGATGCAGTTTTGGCTGGGTCCACTGGACTTTGGGAATGTCTGCCTGGATCTATCGCTACGCGCCAGAGTTTTTCTTCTTCCGAGAGGAGGATGTTTGGCATCGACTTGACGGGTGGCAGTGAGAAGAAACCTGATCAATTCACATTCTTCGAAGAGGCTGCGCAGGTTCCTGGGATGGATGAGAGGCAAATCTGGATGTTTCCAGGTCATCGTGAGCAAGCCACTTGTGGATTACGTTTTTTTTTGGTGTGACAATTAGGAGAGGATCGGGGAAGCGACGCGAGCTGGTTGGTTTGGGCGGGACGAGTTGGAGGATGGAAACGGTAACGAGTGTGGAGTGAAGGGATACATAGCGGAACAAGAGAGAACGTAACTGGAGTATGGCCTGAAAAGAACAGGACTTTACCGCTGGGTTACCTTTTAACGTGAGGAAGTGCAACGTCTTGGGAAAAGATGTTATGTAAAACGAGTTAATAGAGAATCAATCGGAGAATAAGGCGCGGTGCAAAAAATGGGAATGTTACAGAACAATGAAAAGCTTATAATAGGGAGTTTTGTGACAATGCCCAGATTATTATGAGATAATCTTTGATTTTTGTTGAACGATATTTACAGAGTTATATTTTTCATCGAATTTAATTTTTTTTTTCTTTGCAAATCATCTTGCTTTAACTAAATAAATGTTGTTGAAGACTCTCACTGGAGGGAAAAAAAAATCTTTCACAACACTCTTGTTATTCTATCCTCTTGATGGCAAAAAAAAAACTGGTAACCCCTCTTCTCCGATGCTCCGTTTTTGGGAACCAGCAGTCAATCCAGATTGGTTTAAATAATAACTGCATTCTGGCAGTAAAAGCTCTGCAGAGGTTAGAATTCATTTAACAGGGATGTTCCAGCCCAACGGCCAAACTTGCGTCGCTCCTCGGAAGTCACAGCAAAGGGAACGTACAAAGTCAGAAAATGATAAAAATCCAAGGGCTATTCAGATGAATTAGAGAGAATATTCTCTACAAGTTTGGAACGCATCACCTTTGGGCGAATCAGTATACTTTTGGCGTGTGGGTTATGAAAGTTTAGGATGTATATACATGACTTAGTCAAACACCTGGATAGATTGAAAAATCAAGTGAAGTGATTCGTATCAAGATATCGGTGAGAAAGACTGAATGAACTGCTTCCAAGTCTATGAAGGACACCACCGTTTAAACACACTTTCTGTTGCTCATTTGGGACTGTAGGCCAATGAGATAGAATCAAAATTGATGGCAGAGCCGTGCATCTTAAATCCAGTTTGGGACACTCGGGTCATCAATCCAGCAGCGCTGCGCTGGGCCTCACCTTCTGGACTCACACCCTCGCCTGTTATCAAATGTCTTCGATATTTATTCCCATTTAAAATCAACATTCTCGATCAATCGCGTCAATTCTCAATGAAACGTCTCAAGAGGTTTTGAAGGTTATATCAATAAAATTAATATGGAGAGCAATGCAGATTTATAAACAAGGATTAAATTTCTCTCACTTGGGACATAATGCACATTCATTGTAAACAATATGTCAACTTAATGGTTAAATTAGGCATCAACATGTTGCGGTCTGATCAGTCATCTTTTGTTGAACGTGCTAAAGTCCAGTTGCGGCAACACGAAGTTGAGCCAGTAGGTCTTGCCACCACACTCGAATTACATGGCCAGTGCAAGGTAAACACACACACCTCGAGAATGGGTACGGATCACTTTGACACTATTCTCCATTCACGGTACATCAAAATCAATCACAATGGTTTGAATCAATATAATACTGTAATCGCGGTTGACATGAGAGACTTTGGGAATTGCTGCCTGAAGGGACAATGATAAGGCTCATACAACTGCAGTATGGCAATTAAAGTCCTGCAGCAGCGGTGTGTAACCTTGTCCAGTGGTGTGTACACCTGTACAGTTTGGTGTGGCAAGAAGGCAAGAGCCATAGAGCAACAAGGCTTCCACACGGACAGCATTTGCTGACTTCATTAGTTGGTCTTAGACTGATGCCGCAAAGGGTTCGCCTTCAGTCCAGCCTTCATTCCTTGAGGAGGTTCATATGGTAAAACTTGATTTTAGAAGACTGAAAGACCATGATTTGCAAACCCTCAAATCTCTTTTTAAAAAATTATAAACGAAAGGGGGAAGATCATTGGTTTAGCCTGATATTAAAGCTTACTACAAATATAATTTTGCGACGAAGGTTGAGCGCTTATATGTGTCACAGTGGGCGGATACAGGAAAGAAGGAGAGAGGGCCAAGTAAGGAACATGGAAGAGTGGAAGGTTTTAGGGAAGTGCTCTTTGGTGAAGGACAGAAGTCTCGAAGGATTGTATGGGTGCTGCTTTTTTTGTGGTCAACTGTTATTAGCATTGGGGAAAGGGAGTGAGTTTTGGGTGTAAATATGTTTTTTTTGTTAAAAAAAAAAAATTCGTGATCCACATGAGGATAACTTTATCATTCCCTGACAACATTTTGAAATGTGCTTACATATTTAACTCTGTTAATGTCCAACTTATAAAACACAGAAAGAGGATCGCCACTTGATAAGCTCAGATAACCGATTAGTGCACCCGCGCAACACACCTTGCAAGAGGGTACATGGAGAAACTTGGGTGAGCCCGGTGGTGATCCAAACACGAAAATTTTCTTGTGGGAAGCTATCACAAAGGTTTATGGTGTTCAACAGCATCGTCCATGAAATCCAGCCAAAGAGACAAATTCTGCCAGTAGCACCCATACCCACCCGCTATGGGTAGAATGTACAGAATCATGGAATCAGTGTACTATTTCATATGTGGTTAGAGATAGTATTTTACTCCTAATGGCTAATATGACATTTTTTACATTTTTTACAATGAATTGCAGGCTCAATGCATGAGTTTGTACATCATTCACATTCCAGCCAATATATTTAGTAGACCATCAGTTTTTACTTTGACATAAAATAAGCAACTGCCTTGCGAGGTTTCTGTTTTTGGGGGGGAGCATTGCCTAACTAGTGTAGGAGTTCAATTGTCCTGGCAAAGAACTGCAGCGACATTAACAACTAATGCTCAAACAACATGGCACATCGGGATTTTAAACCTTGGGTTAACCCTGCACTCGGGAATACAGGGGGTTCAGGGGTGGGAACACCAAACAGACAACACAAAAAGAAGACATTGACTACGAGTGGAATTAATGCGAATGCACCCGGCACGTGCATTGTTTTCACAACATCTACAGATCACATAACTAGAGGTGGATATAAAATAGCAGGCTTTCCATTTAAAACTTGGTTCAATTGGCAATTTAGATTCCAGCACAAATTTGTAGTTTTTAACAAAAGTGGACAGGGTGCAACAACGATGGAACCAACAAAACTTTGCTCGAAGAATGCTCACATCACCCTGGGAAGCAAGGAGAATACTGCATGTTGTCAGGCGTTTATACACCTTTGTTGGAGCAAGACAAACGTCCTGTTCATTCCATCCAGAGTTTTTTATAAAGTCTCATAAAAGTCAGGTCACGGTCAAACGCGAGTCATACGAAAAACTTTTTGTAAATGGCACATTGCTGCCTTCCATTATTTGACTTCTGAGTCATTTATAAAGGGGAGCAACAGATCTGCAAAGTGTGTTTTGCACTTTTCACAAGATGCCTATGCAAACTCGATGGTGGGCAACACTAGCGCAGGCTTTGATTGGCCTGAATAGCACCTCCTCCTGCCGTTGAGGGCTCCTTGTCAGGTGATTCGGACTTCTTCAATTATTACCTCCTGCAATTAGAGATTTGTTAAGGAGTCTTCGGGGCGTGTACCCTCTTGGCCTTGTCCATCGAGATGGCTTTGCAGTTCTGTAACACAACAACTTGCAGTCAATACAACTGAATCGCGAACAATGTGAGTCCGCAAGAGCATTTTTAATCACGTGGTCTGAGGCCAAAAGTTTGACAGCTCGTATGCACACGAGTTGTCATTACACCAACTTCAGAAGGAACAACAGGTTGAGTCAACCCCACCTGGGTCGTTAATTCTACCAGCCTCATGCCCTAACATCCCAGCCCAGCCAACCGAAGCCGCTAAGGTGCCAACACCAGACTTTGAACCACCTGCCTCTTAATGTCACAAATAAATTACAAACAAAACATAACAATCACATATTACAGAATATATTTTACAAAGTAAATGTTTGGCACAGGAATGCCCGATAGAAGATCCTGGAAAACTGTTGGTGGTTTAATATATTTGCAGGACCAGCAGATGATCTATCAACACCCTTTGGTTGAAATGATCCAGAAAAGACTTCTTCCAGGGAATTGTTGAGTAAACATCCTCTGGGGAAGTCCTTTCATTTCAACGTGCCCGCAGCTGTGATCCAGGAATGATGATCCTGGCACGGTTTTCCAACCTTGGTGGAACGAGATCCTGTAAAACACCAGGGGCCGGGTTTTATGTTTGGTGATCGTTGGGGGCCAGGTGGTTGGTCCGTCTTGGCCAATCCAGGCTGTCAAGCGAATGTTTTCATTCAGTAGTCGGCTCAACGATGAGGCCCCAATGGGGGTGAGCGCGTCCTGTTGAAAAATGAAAATCGGGTTGAAGCTCTTCATCTGTGGTGAATGGACGCGGAATGCTTCCCACATTTACATGGTAAATTTTTGTTGAGGTCAGCTGTGTCGCTCCGCAAGAACACACAGAACCCACCAAGAGGTCATTGAGAAGCGCCACACACACATTGAACGGCTTTGACTATAATGCTGTGTTCATGACAACGTGGGGGGTTTTCAAGACCAGAGACTGGTTGATGTCAGGCACACTACCTCCGATACGTGAAAGCAGCTTCGTCTGGTGCAACATGACCTTTCTCAGGTGATCTTTCTGTCATCCTCGACGCAACTGAGCCATCATCCAAGACAAATCGCCTTGCGTCTGGGTCCGTCGTTTGGTTTGAGTTCCAGCAGATCTGCACTTAAAATAAAGTCACTCGGTAAGTGTGGGTCCACGACAACTACTCGAAGATGGGTTTTTCCGTTTTATAATCGTTCAGATTTTTTTGGTTCGCTCTCGCTCACTACTTAGTCGGAAGGATCATATAACGAAATAAACACAGAACAGTACACAAAGGAGGAGGAGAACAGCAGGGGCGAGATAGATCGCGTAATCACAAACAACATGTGTGGGAAACAGGGACATAATTATCAAGAACGCTCTTTCTTTCTTTCTTTCTTTCACCAAGATCCACATAACTTGAAGTCTACAGTATGGGAAGTGGTTGAAACTGCTTCAAGCGATTTGGTGAATCTCTTTCACATGGACACTCGAAAGTCGCTGTATACGAGGCTTCTATTGAGGGTGATACCCTTGGATATGTACTCCATTGCCGTCATCCAAATGGCTGATGCCATTTCCATTGAACCTTTCGCATCATTTTTTTTTTGTAAGGTAATCAAAATCGTTTATTTATTGTTTGCGTGAGATTTTTGTTCACGTTCCCATCTCATCATCGGATTGAGCTCCAATCAACTCGAGCATTACAAACTGAACAGGTAAAGTAGTCTTATTGAGCAGCTGAGGTCAGAGATGGAGGACAGTGTTACAAAATGAATTTGTCACCATTCTTGTATTCCATTAGTTTGAAAAAGCTGCATATTATTATATTATTTAAAATTCATAATATATATTATATATTATATCAATGTTTGTGTGACCTCTCCTGCTTTGAGCTCCCAAAGTTAATCATGACGAAACATTTTTAATGATCAGAATTTTAAACACCCAATGTACCCTAAACGGCGGTTTTAAACAGTCTAAGGTCAGTTCTGGTCCCATTATTCGCTGGTGTTGCACTCCAGAATAATATTCTTTCTCCAACGATGGGTAATTTCTTCCGCAGGCTCACTCCTTTACACCTGTACGGCTGTCGACCCATTAGAACCTTATAAACCATTTAGGACCCATTGTGCATGCATGTGTACACGTCTTCGACCTCTTTCAGACCTATCGGACCTTTGAAGACACCTTTGGACAATTTCAGACCATTTTGCTTCTCTTCGTACTTTGACCCCTTTTAAACACTTTTAGACGCCATTATTGACTTTTAAGACCCGCAAGCACACTTTTAGACCCGTCCACACCTTTAGAAAATCGGAAAATATTCTCCCCGAAAATCATTTCTTTGAAGAGTTTTCCTCACATTCGCGTCGCATCAACAAGTTGCCAATGACGAACGAAAATGATTATCCCAAAGTGAAAACTGATTGTCCCGAAAAGTGAAACTGAAACGACTGATGCGATCGGATCATCCGATGCCTCCCTCTCATCCACTGCCATTCTCACCTTATCTCGTGAACAACCAGAATGAAATGCTGTGAGAAATACTGAATGGGAATTGGAGGTATGGGGAGTATGGAGAGAGTCGGACAAGCTTGGCCGGACTGAGAACGACGTCTGAGAGGATAGGTGCCTGTTGGTGGTCGGTTGCATGGAAAGGACTTTGGTGATCTTTCCATCAATGCACGGGTAGGCAAGGAGAAGGTAATTTAGTTTATTTGGGATGGAGTTTACGGGGTTTGCCCTCCGCCCCAAAGAGTTATTTTGCCTTCTTCTCAGAACCGATGCAAACAATTTTTCGTATGAAGTGAGACCACAACTCATCACCTGTGATGTACCAAATTTGTTCATGGCCAGTAAAAAAAGTGACGTAGGGGTCTACAGGGGGTTGCCCCAAAAGATTGTATTTGGCTTTCTTCTCCGAAACTATGTGCACAATTCTCTGAAACTTCACCAACACCTTCAACACCTATGCTGCTCCAAAGTTGTTCATGACATTTAAAAAAAAAGTCAGACATCTAAGGGGGTCTACAGGGATTGCTCCACAAATATGTATTCTGCTCTCTTCTCAAACTACACACGACAATTTTGAGTGAAACTTAACCATAACCTTTGTCACCGCGTGAATGTACCAAGTTTGTTCATGGCATAAAAAAAAAATCCATAACATATTTTCTTTCCTCCATACATTATGTTGTGGGTAATGGATGCTTCCAGTTGTTCACTGGGGTGGATCATTTATCCAGCCACAACCAGGTGAACATCCAGGTATTGTCCCTAAGTTTTTTAGTCTATAGATCTGCATTAACGTAGAAGACACCTGGAAATTGAGGTCAAACTTCTACAAATGTCTGCCAGTTTTAGCAACAAAAAGGGATAACACACGAACATATGCTGTATCCAGGAAACTATCTTCCATGAGTTTCCATTTTGTAGAAAAAAAGAAAGAAAGAAAGAATAGCAAAGACAGACTAGAATATGTACCTCATCTTTTGGCTAGGCCGAATTGTGACAAATTTCATTGAACATGTCATTATGCAATTGCTTTAAAAATCAATCGCTATACATTCGTTTCAAAAAAACAATGTCAGACAAAGAGTTAAGCCCCTGTGATATTATTGAGTTACCCTTTAATTTTATCGAAAATTGTATCAAATTACGCCAATGAAGCTTTTATTGGCAAGGGCTTCAATCTGAGTCGTTGGATCAGATCCCATGGAAAGAAAGCAGATGAGTGGTGTCCTTGGTATTGCTTTCTTCCCAAGTTCTTATTCCAGATTAAGATACACAGGCTCTGCATATACGGCTCTCCAAAAGAATTGCAATGTACTTGTAAGCTTGGAAAGAGTGCGATCAGACGATCCATCTAGGAGTCAAATAAGAAGATTAACTGGTTCACGTTAAGTATCACAGGAGACAGCATGCCGTAGGCCCAATTTCCAAGCATAAGCAATGGTTCTATATTACAATTATTAGTTGAACATTATCTTCGGACTCAGAGATAGTCAGGCATGAGAGTGACAAGGGAGTGCAATACAAATTAAAAGAAAGTTATTGTATACTAATAAATATAACTATAATTAATAAAAGTCACTAAATAACTAAGAAATAAAACATATCAAGGTGAAATCTAATGGAGTAATGAAATAAATACCCATCAGTTCGGTCTCCTCTTCAGGAGCATTGTCTCAAACCAGGTTTCCAACTTTTTGTCATTTTTTTACCCGTGGAGTAGTTCAGGATTGCAGAGGTATTGCAGAAATAAGGTTACTTTTGCAACTTATTAATAGAAAGATAATACTGTCTCAACTATTTGGATGAAGACTTGTATTATGCATAATGGCTGTCAGGATAGCCTGAGGGCAGTACTTCTTCACCTTTTTGGCCCCACGCCCTATCAGACATTTCTTCAGTACCACGTGACCCCCAAACAAAAAATTGAAAAAAAATAACCAGCCGATTTTATAAACATGTCTGCCAATACTCAGTCAATGGGATGAGTGAAATTGGCGTTTGCAACAAATACTGTTGTTATTACCTTTTGGTTCCTAAAAATGGGCTCACACAAATTGATATTTATTTTATGACACATTCATAGACCCCCGAAAACCCCAACGACCCCTGCAGGGTAGAATCTAGGGCCGAGATGGCAAATGTTCACATGTCTCCTGAGGCTTCAGCCTCGCGTTTTTGATTGGACAAGTTAAACGTGTCACCCTTGTGTTTTGCAGTCAGGAGACATCTCATGTGATGTGTGTCGTCTATACAGTAAGGAGTGAAAACTGGGTGTCCTGTCTGCCAGCATTAGTTGGTGGAGATGTTAAGGTAGGGCACTGTCGTGACCACCACCCACGCCTCTATGTGCTGTTGGCCATCAAGTCCTGCACAGCGTCTGAATTCTGCAGAGAGGATCGGCGATCATTCTTCAACGAGAGAGTCAATCACACTACACCTGTTTTGATGGAGGTGGAAATGCTACCTTGTGCATCGGTTCAGAAATCATCCGCAAAAATGCTCGATGGTTTTAAGATCTGGTGATGTGAGGAGGCATGACTGTATGGACCAAACATTAGTTGTCATACTCATGAAACCATTGGGTGTGACTGACCACAGCGTGCTCCGGGACGGGCCAATGTCATTCGGGAAGACTCCCCTCCCGGCAGAAGAAATAAAATTTTTTGTAATTACAAGCATAATATACAATGTCGAGGCTCGTGTAAGAGCAAACACAGAGAACGTAAAACAAGGGGAGCAGGAGACAAGACTGGCTGGGAGAGGGAAGCACAAACAGAGGGGAACCAGAGACATCATATTTGCGGAAGGAGAGAGGGATGGGGAACACAGGTAAACAAGAGGACGACTACAAGGACTTCAGAAGGAAAAAGAGAATTGAAAAGATGTTTGGTGTTGGGTGGCACTAACGGGGTAGAATTAAATCTTGGTTTTGGTAGGGGGGACGATATGAGATGGTGGTGAACAGCTGTTTGAAGACCTGGAGGATAGAAGTAGGATTGAAGAGATGTGGGAGTTTGTCTCAAAGGTGGGAAATAGGAGGCAATGAAGAATGAAGCTGAGACGTGATTCTTTGATTTTGGTAGTATTCACGCAGAAGGGGGTTGCTGGGGACCCTTGAGCCCCTGTGAGGCTGGGCCAGCTTGGAAATGTGGCTTTCCAGGAAAGATCATGGCGGCATCGTGAGGCCCAAAAACCTTGAATGAAAGGATCTTCAAGAGGATGTTGAGAATAGTCGCGATGGGTGGGAAAGCATCATGGTTCAATTGCTGCAACTGCAACATGGGGTGGAAGATAAATACTCCAGCAACCTAAAAGTATCGATTGGCATTGAACCTTGATCCCTTCTAAAGGAATGATCGGCACTCAAAACCATGTCCAGGAAAATGTCCCCACAACATCATTCAGACCACCAGAACCCTTCACTGTTTGTGAACCAAAGCCCACTCAGGGGACTCAGGGTTTGAGTTCTTTAGGTGGCGCCACAGTCACAGTGCACTCAGTCCATTTTGGTGAAGCAGTTGAAGGAGATTCATCTGACCACATTCGCATTCTCCCACTGCTCCGTGGTTCCATTGCCTGGTGCTCTTGTCACGCACCGGAATCCCCACCATGCCTGCCGTGTGAGAGTGGTCTTGTGCGCTGCAACTCGACATGCATCTCTGGTGCAATCAAAGGGACGATGGTATCTCTGTCAATATCTTGGTGGACCGTTTTGTGATAGACACTGGCTCCTCACTCCTGATGCTGAAAATCAGCAGTATGATCTGCAGTTGATCACCTGATTTCCGCCTTGCACTTCAAATTAATGCACGGACTCACGATCCTGGATATGCGCTGCAGTCCCATCTGTTGCCCTTGTGCTGATGATGTCTTTTCTCGATTCCCTTCCGACATGACCTTTGATCACCATGCTTCGTTAAACCATCAGCAAGTTGAGCTGCTCTTTGTCAACTGAAGTCCTGCCAAAACGCCCCAAAATTATCCCAGCTCTTTCAAAGTCACTGAGGTCTCCTCTTGCACCATGATAGAACATGTTACAGGCAAACCAGGCCTGGTTTCGCATTTTTCACATGACCGAAGCATGCTGGGATGGTAAATTTGCTTAATTAAGGAATCATGTGTGCAGTTTAACCGCATGCACAACGAGCTTGCCCGGCTCTGAAAGCTTTGATGTCACCTGTTGATTGACCATCTGGAACAGTGTGAGTATGCCATTACAACAGTCGAACGTGCGAAGATATATTCGAGGCTTGTAAACAGCATAGGTGCGACAGGAATTTCCGGACAATAATTTTTCCCCTTCCTGTGACAATATTGCATTGATAACCTCACCATCACTTTGGGAAAACACTCTTCAGCTTGCGTGGGAATCTCTAAAAGGAATCTCTTTTTTCTATCATTTGCTTTCAATCTATTCGCGTGCCATCGAGGAGTTGATGCGTCGTGTACATGCGCCACACAAGGTTTCAGGCTTCGATTTGAATCACGAGACATTTTGGGATGAAAACATAGATGGGTAGTTGTGGATACAGTATTTATGTGCGTTAGATACACGATGGTGATCGACACGTGCTGATGGCAGCAGGATGCCACAAGCAGCCAGTGGTCCGAATACCACAACCCCATGGTAACCCAAACACTAGCATGAGTGGCATGTAATGTTTTGCTGACAACATTGACACTGGTTGACAATCAGGCAAAATATAACAAAAATATCATGACGACTCATATCTACTGACCGGTCCTGAACTTGTGAACCAATATAGCACTAATCCTATGACTTGCAAGATAGTCATAGGAACTTAGGTGGTTGGTATATAGTTACCAGGCCACAGGCTCATGGCGGACTTGGATTCTAACGCTTTAGTAGTTGTGGCAAAGGAGATTGACCATGTGCTCATTGATGGTGGCTGGAGGAAGGTCCAGAATGTTCATGGTCGAGAGTGCTCCGTTCCGTCTTCTATTACCCGAGAAAAAAAAAAGGCTTGTCGTAGCAACTCTGAAGTTGCAGCTGAAATCTGGGAAAATGGTACCGACCCAGCCGAAGCTGGATGTTGGCAAGCTCAAGGATGAGAGGGGGCTGAGGAGTTTGTGGACAGGCTGAGTATGGATTTTGGGGGTCTGGTGCTTTGGGGATCCTGAAGAGTTTGGGAGTGCCTTCAAGATCACCGTCCTTGATGTTGCCTTGGAATCTTGAAACTTGGATTTCTTGAACTTTGCTCTTTGCTCAGATAATTCTTGAGAGGGTTTGCCAACATCTGCTTGAGCATCAAGCTCGTCCAGAGCAGTCAAGCTTTACACCACAGAGGTCAACGATTGACCGTATCCTTGCTCTTTGGGTCCTCACAGCGAAGCAGAATAGAGTTTCGGCAGGGCTGCTTGCAGCCTATCTCTGCTTGTTGATCTCTGCAAAGAGTTCGACTCAGTTAATTGGGATGCCCTCTGGAGGATTCTTGGTTTTCGTGGGGTGCCACCAAAACTGATCAATCTGATGTCTGAACTTGTACTGAGAGTGCGTGTGAGATGGTGCTGATGCCATCTCTGACTTATTTCCAGTTGTTACTTTGGAGTTCCTCAGGGTGTGTACTGGCCCCCACACTTTTCCACGGGTTATGGACTGCATTCTGGGAGTGTGTCAGAGAGATCAAGCTGCGGTGCATCGTTTGGGAATGTCAGATCTCTGACCTTGATTTTCGCAGATGATGCAGTCATCTTTGCGGAGGATTCTAGAATATCCTTTGGGGCCCTCGAGGTGCTGAAGAGGAGTCGGAGCCGCTGGGATTACGGGTTTCCGAGGTCAAAACTAAGATCTCAGCTTTCAATGACATCTTGGATGCTGCCATCTTGTCTGTACCTGCTTTGTGGAGAGATTTGAGGTTGTGGAGAGATTCACTCTACCTTGGCAGTGATATTCATGTCTCTGCTGCGTGAGCCAGAGGCCAATAGATGTCTGGTCGGGCCTGGGGAGTCATGGATTCAATGGATCATGCGGGTTTTGTGCTGCTGGTACCTGTGCAGGAGGACAGAAGAGGACGAGTATTCAGGTTCTTGTTGCTTTCCAGTCTTGCTCTACGGATGTGAGAACTTGGACTCTCACCAGGTATCAGAGATGGCGGCACTTAATTCCTTTGGTACCTAGGTCTCTCCGGAAGAATCCTTGCTTCGTTGGTCGGACTTTGGTGTCCAACGAGTGTTGCTGAGAAGAGCTCAAAATGGATTTGTTACGTGCATAGTCCATTCCGCGAGGGGGCCTAA
>JAXMNL010001921.1:1512-15476 GCA_035128595.1 Eptatretus atami
CTTCGAGAGATGAATACAGATTTGTTCAAAATAAAGACCGTGCTGTTTATGCTCTATGTTATGAAGTGTTGTTTGCCACACATCACGTATCCAATGACATTTTCAAACAAAGCACGAAAAATGACATTCTCTCTCTCTCCCTGTGGGGGTGAGGGTGAAGGGGGTGAGGGTGAGGGTGGGGTGAGGGTGGGGTGAAGGGTGAGGGGTTTGGGGGTGGAGGGGGTGGGGTGAGTGGTGAGGGTGGGGTGAGGTGGGGGGTGGGGGTGAGGTGAGTGGTGGGGTGAAGGGGTGTAGTGAGGGGCGTTGGGGGTGGGGTGGAGGGTGAGGTGTGAGGGTGAGGGAGTGAGGATGTGAGGTTAAACAAAGTACATCCACCTTTAAACCTTTCTCACACGATTTCGTCTTCGTGACGAGTTTGGTTACATTTGATTAATTAACTTCCGAACACATCGACCGCAGACACACAAACACTAAATTGTGTAGCTTAAATATGACGAAGGGCCTCCACTGATCCACCATTGTGATACATGAAGCCTCGACAAATGACTGAAGGGCCCGCCATTGGTCCGTGAATGGTCCGAAAAACATGAACATCGGGGCTCCACGGAGTCACGTGGTTACCCTTGCTTGATCGCTGATTCTCGTGAGAAACATGTAATATCTACACTAATTTTAGTGTTACTCTAAGAAGATGTTTTAAAAACCCAGAAATGTTCACAACACAAAAAAACACAAAACTTCTCGACTCACACACTACGCTTCGGGAAATTTGTTTCGTTCTCTCTGTTTCGAGTCCCGGGAACACGGATCGTACACTACTCGACTCTTCTTCTGTTCTTCTTCTTCTTCTTCTCCCTAACCCGATAAACATGACATGTCCCGATGCCCTGCGCGATTGTGACACATAACTATTTCTTCTCATTTCCGCGGCAGAAAGGCTCAATTATAAACGTTCGCTTCGCTTTGTAATACATTCATCACATTCAGATCTGTTTTTCTTTAATAATGAAATTATTTTCACTTAAAAAAATAGGACGCACACAAACTCACAGTCGAATACGGTGTCAAATTAGAGATAGAGATAAGACAGGATAAGGAGGAAAAAAGAAAGAGGGTAATACACGGATAGAGTAGAGGCCAAGATATGACTCTGGCATATCAAAACATATGTTAATCGGAGGAGCACCAATAACTAATTTGGTACCTTTTCACACAGTGGATTGTCTCTTTATTTGTGCGCAGATATGATGGTAAGTAAGATATGTTGTGAGATAGCAGTAGCACTAAGGATGAGTTTTATGTAGGATAGTGGATTGTGTGTGTCAAAGTTTCATAAAAGATTGTGTATGTAGGTAGTAGGTGGTGGTCGGTTTCGGAGAAGAGATAGTAGTATAGGTAGTAGTAGTATATAGTAGTAGTGTAGTGGTGGTTAGTAGTAGTAAGTATGTGTAGTTAGTGGTGGTGGTGGTCGTAGATAGTAGGGCAGTAGTAGTAGTAGACCAGTTCTGGAGGAGGGATGCCCAGTGGTTGACAGAAAAAAACGGAGGGGTCACAGCTTTACAACTTACCGATAACAGGGAGTCAGATTAACAACGCTCAACAAAGGATCACAGGGGAATTCGATGAGATGGAGCATTCAGCCATCTGCCTGAAACATATCACACCACAACAATTTTTCAAAATGGAAATACAAATATATATATTTTAATTAAGTGTCTTTTTTGTGTTTGTGTCGTTTGTATTCTATTTCCCCCCTTTTTCCTTTATTCAGGGAGGGGACGGGATAGGCTTGTTAACAAGTTGATCACGAACATAACCCGTGGGAGATTCATTCGTACAACTCTCAGGTGGGCGACAGACGGAACGACAGAATAGATTTACAATTTGGTAAGATTTTCATCGCATCAGAAAAAGAAACCAGAACAATACTCAAAGAGTGAGGAAATTTCGGAGCATCATTTGTGACTTACGCGCATTTAAATTATCTTTATTTAATAATTTTTAAGAAAATGGGCAAAAGGGGGCCAGGAATTGACCTTTGGGCTTAGTTATGCTGGGGGATGGTTCTTAGAATAATACCTGTCAAGTTCTGGGTTCGTTTCGTTTACCAATAACCGAGAAATAACATTTTAAGAAAATGGGCGAAATGGGCGTTCCTCGGCCGAAGGGTCGGACCATCACATGTGGTTTGTCTAATTGCCTGTGATTTTTCATCACGAATTCTGTCACACAAATAATGGAGAAATAGACGTTCAATTAATGTAGCACAGGAAAAGAAGAAGTGAGTGGCCGCTATCGACCCTGTAGAGGTTGGAAGACCACCACGGGGTAAAAACACACTAATCACAACAAACTCTTGGACCAGAACCCCCACCAAAACGACTCCTTGACCCAGACTCCCACAACAACACTCTTGACCAGACCCCCCGACAACAACACTCCTTGACCAACAGACCCCACCACATCCTTCACCAGACCCACAACAACAATCATTGACAGACCCCAGCACAACAATCCTTCACCAGAACACCCCACAAAACACTCCTTGAACCAGCCTCCCACCAAAAACAATCCTTGACCCAGACCCCCACGCAACAAATTCCTTTGACCAGACCCACCACAACATCCATAAACATGCACACAATCACTCATCAATGTTCAAGTAGAACCTAAAGTTCTGCCACATACCAAGCTCTCTATCTCCAATACTTCCAGGTACATAATCTAATTTCAATTTTCTTTCAACGTATCCACTGTTTCTGTACCAACTAACTTTCAAGCGGAGAAACATTCCATATATTAACTATCTCTCGTTGAAACACTCCATCTTACTACCACTTTACTCTCAAGCTATGGCCATGGAACCTATGAACTATCTACTCTGCTGAATACATTCATTTGCAGTTATTTTATCGATACCTTTCATTATCTTAAACATCTCTATCATTTATCATAAACCGCCTCCTTTCTTAGTTGTCTAAAAGCGTCTCTTTCAGACCACTTCTCACAGCTGAGTCGAGCTAGGTCCTGGAATAACAGAAATCGGGAAAGCCCTGCGCTGAACCCTTTCTATTGGCATGGATGGTCTTTCCTGAGTGTGGTGACCAAAACTGACTACAAATTCCAGATGTGGCCACTGACGAATTCGCTATACAAAGTTAACACTAACCTCTGTTTTGATTTTATTAATGATCCCTCTCCGAATACAACCTAAAAAACTGTTGCTTTTCCTAGCAGCTTTACCTGGATCGTGCGTACTTCTTCCCTTATCGTGTTATTTCCAACCCAAGATGCGTCATCCTGTGTGGAACGCTCCAAAAAGGGTAGTCAGATTAAAAAAAATCATGATCACTGAAGATTTCTTTGAAAGAACACACCGACTGGGTTTCCGCATAGCGTGGCTCAAGATCAACAGCACAAATAGAGTCTTTGGAGATTCCTTCCCTTGAGCTATCTGGGAATGACGTTGGCTTGGAAGATGTCAAACTGTGCTAATATCAGGGGGGTTCCGTGACAACTTCTCTCTGCCAATCAAACAATCCTTCTTGAAACTGAACTGTCCCAGAATCTATTGCATTTTTGTAGAAACTTGTCTCCACCCCACATATGAAGGGTTTTATCGATCTGTTGCAAACGTCTCGTTACATCCTGCATCACCTTGATTATTCCCCTTCTCACGGATTGTGTGTTGATGTAAAGATCTCTCAACCTTGGCCGTGAAGTCTCCCTTGAGGATATGACACAGGAGTTTAATGGGTATTTCACCTCACACTTATTACATTCCCTGATACCTGTATATTTCTCTATCGCGCTCTCCATCATCACCATATGTGCATATTTCGATGCTATCACAATGGGGATATAGTGTTAATTTGCGCTGTCTCGTTCATGTTCATCACAAGAATGACACGATCACTCTCAAGCACAACCATGCATCCTAGTGTCAGTGCATTTGAACTTCGCGTGTCGCAGAACCTTGCTTCAGATCATTTCAAGCCAAGACTCTAATTGATTGTAAAGCCATGTAGGAGTTTGTAAAGCCCGGGTAGCTTGCGAGTCGTGTGTGTTGGGGTGGTGCTGCGGTGTCGTCCACCAGACAGTAATATCTTTTGTGGAAGAAATGATTTATAATAAGAGTCTCAGCTGGTGATACAGCCAGTGGGGATGAGACTAACAATCCGAAAGGGGATTGGAAAAGAGAATGTAACATATTGGGTACGGGGCCCGGGTACCCGGAGTGTATATGAGGGGGTGAATCCCAATTTTTCCTCTCGAAGAGGTGGATCTGAGGGCGACAGGTCACAATTGTCTTCGTGGTATGGTGGTTGCTTTACAACATGAACGCCATATCAGCAATTTACCTTACCCAACCACGAGATTCCAGTTCCACGTCTAATTTGGGCCGTTTTAACTAGAAGGATACATGGCTATCCTGAATGGGGAGCGCGCCCGTCAGGAAAGCACCATCTATTTTTGGATGTCGATCTTTAATTCAGACGGCTGAGCGGTTTTACCTGGTACATGCCAAGACTCTGACAAGTTCAATTAGTATTGGTAATTACCCCTCCCAGCCTATCTAGATTCGGTAACAATGTTGGAATCAAATGGAAGGAAGGACAAAGCATGAAGGTTGAAGAGGTCAAGGAATTTATTTTAATAGGAAAAATAAATAAAAAAGAACGTTTTTATTTCCTTGTGGTGAAAATAAGTAAAATTAAAATCATCGATAATCTCAACAAATAAGTCTTAATCAGGATTGATAGAAAAACAGACAAGAGCACAAAAAATGCTTATTACCCATGGCCTTATTTAACAATTAAACACAAGACAAGGGACCCAGCAGATCATTCAGGGGGGGGGTGGGGGGGAGGGGGAATCCGATATCGCTCACCAAGGTGGTAAGTCGTCGTGCGTCAAATAAAATGTCGCCGAATGTGTGAGCGTGCTTGGGTCGCATTGGCCAGCACCTGCTTGCCGTGCATCACCGTCGCAAAACGACCCCCCCCTCGAACACAATGCGACATCAACGTCATCACCCCAGGAACCAGGGACGACCAAGAATCAGGTACGCCAAAGCAGGTCTCGAGAAGAACCGGCAATAACGGTCCAAGAGTCACCCACATAGGAGCCAACCAGGACCACGACCATACGGACAGCTAGTCAGGAGCTGTGAGGGCTGGTGAGGAGCAGTGAGGCGCTGGGCACTGGCCAGGAACTGCGAGGCGCCTGTGAGAAGATGTAGGCTGTGAGGATGTCACCAGCGATACAAAGAGCTGCAAGGGCACTGCAAGGCCGTCACCATCCTGTCACTAAAACTCAACTGTCCGTCAGCTCAACCAAACCAATGACTGAAAGCCTGGACTGGCGCTGACCTGGAGCTGGCTTGGGCTGAACGTAGCCGCCACCCCCAGCTGTACCAAAACCGTCAGACAAAACTCTCAGAGCCGTAAGAAGCCGCACCAGCTGTCGCTAAACTGTCACAAAAACGGTCTCTTGTCCTTTTTATAGGCGACCAAGTCTGGGACGGAGCCTCAAGCAGACTTCAAGCCAATCTTACCTTGCTAGTGGGCAATCATTAAGTGACAAAAACTGCCAATCCTCAGATCATTGTCACGGTATTGCAAAACCGGAGAACTGACGAACGGCAGAAAGCAGCAATTTTGCCACGAATTACGAGAGCGGAAAACGTGAAGCGCACTCAATAAACGTACAACACCATCCCGAGCTCCAAATGGGGGTCAAACGTCAGATGGAAAAGTTGGACGCACATCAGTGAACGAGGTGGGTTGTTCGAGCCGTCGATGGAAAGGTGGTGAGGTGAATGATCCACAGACGTATTTGTCTGTAGAATAACTAGCTCAGGAAAAGCCACAGGAGTGCTTATCAAAATAGTTCTAGGTAAAGGTCCAAAAGAGTGTAAATAAATCGTATCCAACTCCAAGCCAATGTGTCCGTGGAAAGGGGGAGAAGAGCCTTCGTTGGGCTAACGGCTTTCTCTCACGTGCATGAGATGGTGTCTGTTCGTAAGAGAAAAAGGAGCTTTCCATAAGAAGGGAATCTTATTTACCTTCAGAACGGCAATCATAGTTAGAAATCCCACCGACATGGGGATGGGATCTACCTGGACACGCATTAGAAGGGGAAATTTCTGTCTGAGGACCGAAATGTTTGTATAACATTAGTCGGATCGATTCCAACAATTTACAACAATGATAAATTACCCGCAAATACATCCGTCACTTTGCTGGACGGGAATACGAAGAGGGAGGAGAAAAGAGAGGCAGCGGTAGAGGTGTGGGTAGCAAAGAGAGAGGGGAGAGTGAGGAAGGGGTGGGGGAGGGAATGCAGTGCTTGGGAAAGAAGGGCAATGAAAACGTGCCAAACAAAAGGCAAACATTTTCTGGGTTAATCACCTGTTTTCCATACAAAATGGGGTGGGATCATTTATAAAACCACGCTATACTCCGGTAAACGTAGATCAAGGACACTATCAAATTTCAGGTGCGAACTTGAAACCGGGGTTACTATTGCGATAGGAAGAACATGTTGGAAGGCCAAGTGGTCAATTTCAGATTCCCACTGGCAAAAATTGGAGCAATCACAAAAAACAAGCGATGTTATTTTCAGACCACCATTTTGACCTGAACTTTAACTCGGAGGGGAATGATGTAATTCAGTGTAAATATACGTGTCACTACCCTTCTAGAGAGGATAATTCCAATTCTGATCGGACAGGCCCTTGGTCAAGTTTTGGTACACAATGTTTGAAATGTATCTAATTGGCTCATGACGCATAAAGTTCGGTCAAGGTCAAAAAAAATAGGTGTCAACAACCCGCAGACTATTTTATTCCCATTATTAATCAGAACATTTCATTCTCAAAGTCTCAGCCCTTCCAAAATACAGTTTGGAATTGATGTACAGCTAAGAAATTGGGAGAGCAGGAAAGAAAGAAAATAAAAATCACTCATTGAGTGACACTTGACGTTACAACGGAACGGCACTCGGAAGGGAGCATACTCCGCCAGCTGAACAGTTACATATTGTATCCACTGATAAGTCGACTGAATGCAGGACTCTTCACAAAATCGAATCGGCTTGTTCTTGTCACCACAAGAATCCTCATACACCAAGTTTTGGCAGCAATCGTCTAACAACATTTTTTGAGTGTCATGCTGGACATAGTTTTGGCCGCAATCACTCTCAAGAAATTGAAGAATACCCTGAAAATATTCATCGTATCCGGATCTGGTTTGAATCAGCCAAATCGAATAATTCGTCTCTGTCAACACAGCGACCAGCATGTCACACACAAGTTTAATATCATGAATCCGGTTTTGGGGGGCAAACCCCATGACTTCCTCATAGACCCCTCACAACAAATCTTTTAACGCCGATGAAAACTTTGAATAATGGTGGCTGAAGTTGTGGTGAGTTATAAGGCGAACTGTGTTGTGTGTGATTTCGGGAGAGAAAGCAAATTACTTTTTGTTTAAACAAGTTTTTAGCTTATATGGATATTACATTCCAGATTAGGCTTATTGCCATCGTGCAGCATCCAATCTCCTTTTTCTACTTTCCAGCCCACGGAGTCGTACTTAATAATGCCTTTGCTGTTATCCATATCAATGAAGGCAATGTGGTGTGTGTGTTGTGTGTGGTGTGTGTTTTAATTGCGTTATTAGTCGTTGGTTGCTAATCTACAATATACAGTTTTTTAGAAAGTGGAATGGCGCCTCCAGTCTCAAAGTATCCACTTCCGTTGAGTGAGTAGGTGTGTGTGTGTGTGTTGTTCGTTGTTATGTCCATATAGGGTTTAGATGAAAGTGAATGGAGCCCCATACCCAAGTCTCAAGTATTGTTGAGGACCCGGGCTTTCGGGGCGAAGACCACGAGGGGTGTACTAACCTCGTGTTCCCACCAGACTCCTCCGAAATGCAGGCCGTCGGCACACGAATCACTTTGTGAGTGTCGGGTTGCCTAATGCACCGTGAACAACACATACAATACTTGAAGTGACATGGATCACTCTGTCTATTAATACCGTTATACAACGAAAGGATCACGTGATATAATTCAGGGGACATGCCTCAGCATAACACTTGCTCAAACCGGATCACCTTACCAAGATCAGATGCTGCCGAGCAGTACTGCAAAGCATGTACCGGCTTAAGGAAACATATTGGGAGATAACAGTCCCGGCTAAATTAGGGTGTGGGCCATGCGGAAATGGGACAAAAAACGAAACAGAGCTGGGAACATTTTACACAACTCATTAATTTAAAATCAAGGCGGAGGAAAAGTATGTGGCAAACAGTGATGGGCTTTTATGTAAGCAGGGGATAGCAAGGAATTTGTTGGGGGCGGTAAAAGGAACTTACAAAAGAGGAACGCAGAGCAAGATTCCGTGATCTTGACAATCTTACTTACTGTTTGACAGGCAGCATAACAACACACACGACACACACACACACACCCACCACACACACAACACAAACACAGAACACAGAAACAACACACACAACACACTGCGAAGTGGATACTTCGAGAACTGGGAGGGATCCAAAAAATTAGTATAATGGGTTTGTTTAGGGTGCTCAAAATAATCATAAAAATGTTGCCAGAGTAACGATTTCAAAAGAATAGTATGGTTATAAACTTTAATGTAAATGTACTCAAATATGACATTATTATTACACTTATATGTATTGAACTAGCATCTAACTTTTAATGTTACATAATCCTTATATTTCTCTGTATTGAAAGATGAATTCAACCTGTATAGTAAAAGATGTTCAAAACAGGTTTGACACTTTCACGAAAACCTTATTTTTATTAGTTAAAAGATTGCTAATTGTTTAAAACTATCCTGACTTTACTGAGGGATTTTTTATGAATGATTAGATATAAGGCACCAGCAAGCTTGATGGGAGATATTTTTTTAGCTCAAATTGATGTTGTTTCAAAGGAAATAGTCCAGATGTATTCACTTAAGTCCGGATTGCTTTAGATGATCATATATATATATAATATTATCTATATAATATAATAATATATAAATATAATATAATATATATATATATTATATATATAATATACGATTAATATATTTCTTCCAGCTGTTAAATAGCGGACTGACAGAGAGACCTATGTTAAATCCTCAATGATAATCATAGGGGCTGCAGTCTTGACGTCATTCACTGTTGCCGGGAGAGAATCGACACATCTGGGATTTTGGAAATATATGCTGCAATCTTCAACAAAATTATGCTGATGCTGCACAAAGTTGAAAAAAAAATGATCTCACCATGGGATATCAAAACTGATAAACTGGCAGCAGAATTTGGAAATTAAATAGTCTATGTCTCACTGAGCACTATAAATAAATTAAGCCGTGTGGGGGTGAACGGTCATCTCTATAATGTTGTTTTAGTATCTATAATATGAACCGTTTGCGCAGATTCTCGCTAAAATGACAGACGAGATGGTTTTGAAAATGGCAGACTTTCACAACTTATCGTGACTCGTGACTTCGAGACCCGGATCCGGAAAGAAAAAAATATGATCGTTGGGTAATCACTCATCGACTCTAACCCCACATAACACTTTCATCAGATCGGAAGTAAAAAGTATTTTGTAGAGCGGTTAGATAGGTGTTTTTTGCAACATCTTCCAAGGTTAACGTGGCGGCAATACGGGGGACGGAAAATTTCAAAAAATCTGTACGGTATAGATACAGATAATATTTTTTACTATCATAATCAATAAACAGTTGCCGGGAATATCTTGTAGAATGGCAGAACGAGATAGGCTTTTGACCAAATGGCGATTTTCATAATTACGTGACCCTTGGAACCGGGACAAAAAAAGTTATATGTTGGGTGCAACACTCCACTCGACCTCCTTACCAACACGTAAGTTTTCATCACATCAAGATCGAAAGAAAATTAGTTGACGGACGGATGGACAATTTGGTCGCGGCGGATGACCTAAAAACTTCAACATTTCCATGTAATTTAGAATATGGAGGAAGACTGTGAATTTTTCTCCTCGATTACTCCCCCATGGTGCGACATATGGTATTTGTTTATTTAATAAATGATTCAATGTACAAGATGACTTAAGAATTTCTTCTATCACACACAATGCAAGTACCATACTCCTGACGGCATAAATAAATTGAATTGGCGAGGTGGGGACTCAAATCAAGTTGCAGAGACATCTCACGGATGATCAAAGGATTGCATGCACTGAATGAAATTTGGAGTGGTCAACCAACAAGGGGGTGAACACTTAATTGGATGTAAAACATTTCAGCTTTTCATTTTTAAAAAATTTAAAAACATGTTTTCACTTGTCATTTAATAGGGGGTATTTTGTGTGGCTAGGATGCTTTTTTTAATAAGTTAATAGCATTTTAAATTAGGCTGTAACAAACAACAAAATGTGACAAAAGTCAAGGGATGTAAATACTTTTGAAGGAACTCCATTTGGAAGTTGCCCAAGGTGTCGTAATACATTGCGCACAATCTTCACCAAACACAATTCCATAATCTCAAACAAACTCTTTGGGTACATTTTCATTCATTAAATAAAATTGGTGAGGCCGTCGGCTCCACATATCACTTTAATTCAAATTTGGCAATTTTCATGAAAATTCAATATCTTGATTGAAAATATTTTTCAATTGAGGGATCTGTGTCTTTTTTCACACTTCTTCAGTAAAGTCTGAGTTCAAGCGTGCCCTCCATTAAAGAGGGTTCACCATGATTGGGAAAATCCTTGATTGTAGCCAATCTATGGCTGGTCCCCCCGGATGGTGGCTTGAATAGGGTCACTGATAGTGATAAGCTCGAAGTGGTGCTGTAGTCAATCACACATCTCAAACAAATCTACTGTTGACATGTGTATATATATATATATCAGTGGAGGAGAACAAGTATTTGATACCTGCCGATTTTCAAGTTTATACCCACCTTACAAAGACGTAGAGGTCTGTAATATTTTTATCCTAGGTCCTTACACTGTGAAAGACGGAATCTAAAAACAAAAATCCTAAACAAACTCACATTGTACTGATTTTTTAAATATATAATTTGCATTTTATTGGCAATGACATACAGTATTTGATACATCAGAAAACAGAACTTAATATTTGGTCCAGAAACCTTTGTTTGCAATTACAGAGATCAGACGTTTCTGTAGTTTAAACCAGGTTTGCACAGACTAGCCAGCAGGGAATTTTTGGCCAGATCCTCCATACAGATCTTCTCCAGATCCTTCAAGGATATTCGGGGATTCGCTGGCAACACTGACTTTCAGCATCCCTCCAAAATTTTCTATTTGGGTTCAGGTCTGGAGACTGAGCTTAGGACCACTCCAGGACTTTGAGATGCTTCTTCGGCAGCCACTCTTAGTTGCCGCTGGCTGTGTTTTCGGGTCGTTATGTCTATGCTGGAAGAACCAGCCATTGCCCCATCCTTCAATGTCTTGTTGAGGAAGGAGGTTTGTTGGCCAAAGGATCTCGCGAATACTGGCCCATCCATCCTCCCGCTCAAATCCGGTGGAATCGTCCTCTAGAACTCCCCTTTGCAGAAAAGCATCCCCAAAGAATGATGTTTCCACCTCCATGTTCACGGTGGGGAATGGTGTTTCTGGGGTTGTACTCATCCTTTTTCTTCTTTCCAAACACGGTCGAGTGGAGTTTAAACCAAAAAAGCTTATTTTGGTCTGCATCAGCCAATGACCTTCTCCCATTCTTCTCTGGATCATCCAGATGGTCTTGGCAAACTTCCAGAGGGGGCCTGGACATGCACTTGGCTTGATCAGAGGACCTTGCGTGCGCTGCGGAATTTTAATCCATGCGGCGTAGGTGTGTTACTTATGGTTTTTTTTGATACTGTGGTCCCAGCATCTCTTCAGGTCATTGACCAGTCCTGCGTGTAGTTGCTGGGCTGGATCCTCACCTTTCTCATGATCATTAGCTCCAACGAGGTGGCGATTCTTGCATGGAGCCCGCCCCAGACCGAGGGAGTTTGACTGATATTCTTGAACTTCTTACCATTTTTCCTAATAATTTGCGACACAGTTGTTGCCTTCTCACCAAGCTGCTTGCCTAATATGTCCTGTAGCCCATCCCGGCCTGTGGCAAGTCTAAACCATTTTGTCCCTGATGTCTATAGCTCTCTGTCTTGCCATTGTGGGAGGTTGGAGTCTGATTGATTTGAGTGTGGAAGCTGTCATTTTGACAGAATAGAAGAGTTTCAAACAGGTGCAGTAAATACAGGCTAATGAGTGGAGCATGGGAGAAGCTTCTTAATAACAACAACTAACAGGTATGTGAAGAGCAGGAATTCTTACTGGAGTGGTAAGGTGATCAAATACTTATTGGCATGCAATAAAATAGCAAACTTAATTATTTAAAAATATACAATGTGATTTTCAGGATTTTTTGTTTTAAGGGATTCCGTCTTTCACTCACAGTAAGTGTACCTAATGATAAAAAATTCACAGAACTCTACATGCTTTGTAAGTGGAAAACCTGCAAAAAATCGAAGCAGTGTATACATACTTGTCCTACCCACTGTATCGTGTGTGTCTTGGGTTATTAATCTTCCATTTGCGGGTTTCAGAAGGTGGGATATGTTTCCCAGACAATCTAAAAAATCGCCACCTCCTTTTTTGGTAGGATACATGATTCATGAACAACTGTGCACACTTCAATTTTTCATCGCCACTATTCAAGGGTTTATTCAAAAATCTTCCTGAACCTACTGACATCTCCACTTGCAAGGCTCATATTGTAGTGATATTCCCCTGGAATGCTATTAAATAACTAACTCATAAACTAGTGAAGGTTTTCTTTTGTCAACTATGTTTGCTCTTTCCGAACCAATCATATTTGGACAATTCGTGTAGACGTTCACAATTGTGAATCGTCATGTAGCCTTTTAAAGGCTGGATGAACAACTAAACAGATTTCCACAAAAGTTATGCATTTGTATGACGTTCCCCACTGTGAATTACTATGTGTGTATTCTTCAGGTGAGGATGAACGAATAAAAGATTTTCCACAATTGCACATTTGTATCGGCGTTACTCCATTGTGAATTCGTATCTCTCTGGGTTTTAAGGTTGAATGACTGATTAAAAGACTTTGCACAATACTGTGCATTTTGATTGGGCAGTCAACATTAATGCTATGACGCATGTGTGTTTTAAGGTCTGGCTGACTGATTGGAAAGAATTTTCCAACAACTTGTTGGCATTTGTACGGGGATCACATTATGATTTTTATAACATGATTTTCGGTGAGATTGTGTTGTTTAAAAGATTTCCACAACTTGATAACTTTGTATGGTTCAACATTGTGCATTGTCAAGTGTGATTTTTGGGTAGGATATGACTGAGCGAAACTGATTTTCCACAAGTTTGTTTCAGCTTTCTTCTTGCCACGATAAGATTGGTTAAATTGTTCTCTGCAAACATTTTCATTATTCGGTTTGGTCTTGTTTGGTAAAAAGATCCTCTGCTCGTTTCAGTTGGCGGGTCCTGGCGGGAGTGATGTCCTGGCTGTTCCAACGATTGTGCGTCAAGCGAAGGAGAGGGGGGTGGGGGAGAGAGATAGAGAGAGATTGCGAAGAGAGACGAAAGAGAGAGAGGCGAGAGAGAGGCACGAGAGAAGAGGGAGAGAGAGAGGCAGAGAGAGGCGGTAGAGAGGAGGAAGGGTGAAGAGGAGAAAGAGGCGAAGAGAGAGAGAGAGAGGCGGAGAGAGAGAGAGAGGAGGAGGAAGAAGAGAGAGGCAGAGAGAGAGAGAGAGGCGAGAGAAGGAGAGAGGCAGGAAAGAGAGGAGAGAGAGAGGGGGATAAGGGGGAAGGGGAGGGAGGGGGGGGAGGGGAGGGGAGACGAGGGGGAGGGGGAGGGAGGAAGGGAGGAGGAGAGGCGGAGGGGGAGGGGAAGAAGGA
>JAXMNL010001922.1:0-14587 GCA_035128595.1 Eptatretus atami
ATCAGGCAAACCCCAATAGGTGGAATGGCCTCCCCCTCTTCTCCAGGGTTCATGGAAATCAGGTAAACCCAAATAGGTGGAACGGCCTCCCCCTCTTCTCCAGGGTTCATGGAAATCAGGTAAACCCCAACCGGTGGAAGGGCCTCCCCCTCTTCTCCAGGGTTCACGGAAATCAGGTAATAAGGTAAACCCCATCAGGGAAGCGGGCCCCCTCTTTTTCCATAACTCCCTGAAGCACAGATAAACCCACTGCAGCTAGCCAAACGCACTCGTAGTGTCAGAAAGGCTGTAAGAAACAAGTGAAGCACACGCCAGTGCTGCTGCTACTTCAATTCTGCGCTCTCCCAAAGTTCCTGTGAGGCTGATAGAGAAATTTAAAATCCAATTTCTATAATTGGATTTTCTAACATCCAATCTAAAAACTGGCTCCTGGATGCAACACCCCAACTCTGTAAGAACCCCATGCGGAGCTGTTCCATTATGGTTTCGTCCTGGGCTCAGTTCTGTCCTGTGGCAATTTCTATTTCCCTTGCACTCCAACCTATTTCCTTGTCACCACTCATTCGCATGCCTCAGGACTCCCAACCAGCAGGCCTGCACCAGCAAGGTTATTTGTTGACATTCCCACAGCACCTTCACTTGCCTGTGTACTGACAAAACTCCTCGCACTCCAGGGTTACATTCCTTGACACGCTAGTGAGTACCCACCCACTTCGGCCCGCGGCACAGTACCTGTGCGAGTCGGACTGTGGGGCTTCACAGCACTTCGTTCGACTAAGGCACTCCACACACACATCAGGGGTCACGCATACGTGCACTCCCCTCGGTACAGAGTCTCTTATAACAATAAAATTCAATTCTACTTAAAGCTCATCGTCGACGCATGTATGCATGTGCCCACGATTCTTCGTATCCAGGTCACCGTCTGTCCGTCGCTTCTTCTCCAGCAGTTGCTCATCATTTGGTTGCCACAACTCCTCGGGGTCGTCAGCTCGCACATGCTGACTGCTCAAAATGTATCCACTCGCACAACGCCCCGCAGCTCCTCAATGTCTCAATCACCCGTTTGCTCTAATTGTGGTGTCCTCGACGAGTGAATGTCGCAATCAAGGTTCGCACCACTAACATTACTTTCCCTGTGGTGATATCACACAGTACCACATTATTGTGCTGTTCACTTCCTGGCTCTCAATTTTCTTCCCATATGATCGTCTCCTCCCCGAGCCTTTTTTAAGTTTGTTCGTTATCTTTCCGAAGTTTTCCATCTCCGCGTACTCAACTTTGCTCTCTCCTTTTAGCTGGCCAACCATCAATTCGTTTTCTTTTTTGTTTTCTAATCCCACCGGCCTCTCAATGTTCTTCATTCTCCAATTCATCGTTTCCGTTCATTTGGTGATTTCCTTTCCTGTTTCATTTCCTTGTTCTTTTTGTTTCTTACCCACTGTCTCTCTTGTCTTCATTCTCCAATCTCGTCGCTTCTTCAATTTGTTGATTTCCCTTTCCTTTGTCATTTCGTTGTTCTTCACTTCTCCTCGTACTCCAAACTGATTCTCCTTTACTTGTCTTATCCTTCTTTTTTGTTTCTCTCCCACTGTCTCTCATGTTTCTCCTTCTCCAATCTCATCGTTTCCTTCAATTGGTGTTGATCTCTCTTTCCTGGCTTCATGTCCTTGTTTCTTCCAAAACATCGTCCACGTACACTCCAACCTTGCTCTCCTTTAGCTGGTCAACCTCAAATTCAAATGTTTTTTGTTTTCTATCCCACTGTCTCTCTGTTCTTCCTTCTCCATCTCATGTTTCTTTCATTGGTGATTTCTTTCCTGTCGTGCATTCAGTTGTCCTTCACTACTTCTTCTTGCATCTCATTTCTTTAATCTGGCCTTCGGCTTCTTAACTGTTCGATCTGCCAGTGTGGTTCCTTAACGTTTCATTCCTCTTGTTCCTTCTTTCCTCTCTTATCCATCCTCACTGTTTTGTAATTCCCTCTCTCTGTTTTGTGTGTTTCCGTAACTCAGAATGCTTTTCCCATTAAGTCGCTCTCTCATTCATTCCATTCTCTTGCTCATGCTCGCAGCCTCTTTCCGCATGCTTCCTTCCTCAATTCGTCCTTTTTTTTACTGTATTTCCTTTAGGTGTTCCTGATATTTCGTTCTCTTTATCTGCCTGTTCCAGGCTCCCCTTAATCTGATTCCTGATCTTTACTCTTCCTTCAGTATGTTCCAATTCCAAATCGTGTTCCCGTTTTCCTTTTCCAGCTTTGTTTTTTCCCGTTTTTTTCCTTTTCCACAGCTTTGTCTTCCCCGATTTTCCTTTTCCAGCTTTGTTTTTTTTTGCCGTTTTTCCTTCTCAGCTATTTTTTTTTTGTTTCTTTTCCAATTTTCCTTTTCCAGTTTGTTTTTTTTCGCGTTTTTCCTTTTCTGCTTTGTCTTTCCCGTTTTTTTCCTTTTCCATCTTTGTTTTTTTTCGTTTTCCTTTCCAAGTTTTGGTTTTTCAATTCTTACTTCAAGTTCTTCCTATCCCGAGAATTACTAATTTTGCTCTTCTCTATTCTTTTTGTTCAGTTTGCTCTTCCCTCTTGTTCAACTATGGTACTCCCTCGTACTTCCTCATTCTCCCTGTACGTTCTTTGAACTGTCTGACTTTTCCAACAATTCTTTTCCTTTGCTCCTTGCTCAAATTCCTTTGCTCCAGATATTTCTATTCCTCTTTTTATCTTCTGTCGAGCTCTTATCTGATGCCGATCTTACCTCTTCCTTTAAGTTGTTTCAAATTCTAAATCGTGTTGTTCTCTCCCAGCTTTGTTTTCCCCATTGTTCTCCAAGCTCTTCCTACCGGGAGTTACCAAATTTGCTCCTCCTGCTTTCTGTTTATTCAGTTCGCTCTTCTCCTGTTTCCAACACACTGTAAGCACATCTACGTTGTCTTTCCTCCCGTAGTCCGTCGAACTGTGTTTGTGCTAAGTCTTTTCCACTGCCCGAATTCCGTTTCCTCCTGTGCATCGGCCAATTGTTGTGACTCCCTGTGCAACACAATCCTCCTGAACGCTCGTTCTCACGCCGCCGTGCTCATGCCAATGCAGATGGCAAATCGAATGCACTTTCCTCTATTACAAGTCACGCACCACTCAACTCCACCGCGTCCAAGGCCTCGACATTGTGTCTGAAGCTTGCCTAATGTATGCGCCGGCGTCCGATCGTCGCCCGCGTATACGTGTCCACGCTGGCCTGAATCCGGTGGGCCGCGGGACGTTCCTACGCCTTACGCTCGTGCACTAAAATTAGCCCACTGCCCAGCTTCATGTAGCGCCGTGAGGAGCCGCGCCGCATTTTGCGACTCATTTTCTTATAATGTTTGCAAGTTTTTCCTTCGATCGCTCAAGCCATAAAATCTAAATCAAATTGGACGCTTTTTTTTGTTTGTTTTTGTTTTTTGTAACAATGTCGCGAGTGCAAAATGCAACGCAAATGGTTCCAAAGATCCCACTTCGACACCAAACTTGTTCAACCGGTTCGGGACGAGGGATTCGAGCTGGTGGCGGATTTCGAGCTGTCGGCAACTCACAGTCCTCATGCAAGTTTTTTTTAACGAACGGGCGGATCTATTGGCAACGACTACGAGTCTTTCAAATAGGGCTACATCCGGGGGATCACGAACACAAGCAAAATTCAACAAAATGTTTTATTAAACAAATCTCATACCCGTTCTTAACTAGGAAGCCATGGTCTACAGGTTTCGAGGGATCGCTAACCGAATATGCCTTATTACAACACGTGAGTACAAAGACAAACCGGCATGCGATGCAAGACAAGAGGAGTACGTTGGTGAGGTTTCATGACAGAGGACACGTGTCAAGAAGCACGGATGTCGCTCGTTAAACGACAGCGGGTGTCCACGGATTCGAACTCCCAGCTCGAAACAACACGCCGCGTGCAGAGATCGGCGCTTGTTCGTTTGTCGCAGACCTCAATGCATCGCGTTCTCAGCGCACTCTGACCTCGCGTAGGGTCCGACGATCGCCTCAGCTGATCTCCCTCACGGTCACATTAACAAATCCCCAGCCTAGCCGCGTTCACACAGACAAGGCAAAAATCGAGGTCTCGAGCTCCAACAGGCAGATCGATCCAACGTGTCGATGCCGTCAGGTAGTAGGACGTGAAGGCTTCCACGGTCAGATCGCAGGCCCGAGTCTGTCGATCAACCTCCCCACTGATCGATCGCGACTCCACAGTGCAGGCAGCCTCTCAAAGCCACTGCCGTCCCTCTCACGGCAAATCCTCGAGATGCCAGGCAGCCTCAAAAGCCCACTGCCAGTTTTCTCCAAAAACCTCAATCTTCGTTCCTCTCATCGTTCGCTCGCTTCGAAGCCCTCCCATCCAAGAGATGCGACTCGACACTCGGGTTTCCTTTGCCTTCCCTGCCTTCTTCGGCTTGTTCCTCACGAAAAAGCAACACAGCTGTCCCATGTTACAGCCGACGGCCAACAACTGCGCTCACCGTTTCACCCACAGTTTCTTTCATTCGCTCTTCGATCACACCAGCTCCGCTCTCTCTCGCGAAAACCGACATTAAACTCCTCCCTTTTGCGCACTTCTCCTCTAGCCACACCCTTCATCAGGCCACACCCCCTCAAAGCGCGGCTGGGAGGGGCCTATCCCGGGATGTTGGTAGGAACAAGAGGGACTCTTGTTTCACACGACTGTACGAACACAAAAACAGGTCTCTTACCTCCGACACACAAATAACGTCCCTTATAACACACAACCCTAAGCTAAACAGGCCTTTAATGGGGGAATCTGAGCTTAATCTAAATCTTTAATTTTTAGTACCCATAGGGCCATTTCCCGTAACAATTATCTATATATTTAATATATACATAATGTGTGTGTATATATGTATAATACATTTTTATATATATATATATATATAATATATATAATATTATAATATATACATATATGATACATCACACAATATACATATATAATTGTGTGTGTAATCTACATGTATATATATATACTATAGTGTGTGTTGTGTATATTATGATATATATACAGGATATAACACACTATATAATTATATATATAAGATACTATAAATATATTACACACATATATGTACATATAATATATACACACACACATATATGTATATATTAAATATGTTGTAGTATTCGCGCCGTCCGGTGTGTGCGAACGACCGCGTTTCACCAATAGGCAGCCGGTTCGCCCACCGAACGACAATCCAGTCGTGCTTCTGCAATGGCGTCAGAAAGCAGTCACGGATGGGTTTGTTCAATCCTCACCACAACTCTTGTCCGTTCCTACCCGCGCTACGGGTCGATCGCCAAATCTTCCATTTACCCTCATTATTCGCGCAGGTGGTTACCGAGAGGTTGTACCTCAATGGGACGTTGGAAAGAGCCCGCTTAAGCAGCCCGCTTCCCTTTTTTGGGATAACCGACGCGGCGGTAATTTCATCGCGCAGTCCATTGGACCCGATCACTTTATCGGCTATTTAAAAGCCAACTAATATGACCGCAATACAAGAGGCATTTCAGATGGGGGCATAGGACGCAACGAACAGGTTACATTTAATCCAGCACAGTTTATTTACTCTCGTATGCAGGAACAATCATGCAGTCAGTCAAGAAACACCACATGGCACGTAGACAGAACAACGCAATGAACATGCGGCACGGCCGTGGGCAAGACAAAGCGATACAGACCGTCTATAAAGTAATTATTAATGTTACAAGTCACTTACACAGTTGACTTACGGGACTTCGGCGCCAAACATGCATGTCGAAAGAAAGCCAGGAGAAAGACCCCAATCAAACGGCAATGGTCAGACTGGACTCCTCTTGGGTCATTTATGGGCGTGGGACTGTGGCAGACCGAACGAGTCCAACGTGACCGTTGCAGGTTAACATGCACCCCATCGTGGGTTCTGGCTTGGGCGCCCGCGACGTCCTGTTCCCCGACAGCAGCTAGCGTAGCCGCGGTCAGAGCTCGGGCCTTCCGTGTGGCAGGCGAGCTCCTCTGCTTCTCTCCACACGAACGCGCTTTGGCGACCCGCGCTGCTCCTTCCCCACGGCAGCTAGTAGCCCGGGGTCCGAGCCTCGGGCCTCTGCCAAGCGGCCGGGTGATTCGGTCTCAGTCGCAACTCGTTTGAAAATGAGGAACGAAGGGTCTTTGCTCTCTTAGAGTTGATGCTCTGTAAGAACCGTCCATACCTCAAGTGATGCTCGAAGCTGCGCCGAAGCCGATCACTGCAGACACCGCCTGTCGCTGGCTGTGGAGCTCTCTCCGGCCTTTCCACACGAACGCCGCGGTTACCACGCAGACGCAAGAGCAAGCTGCGCCTCCAGCTCGCGTCCTCAACGACGCCCGGACGCTCCAA
Organism: Eptatretus atami; assembly: GCA_035128595.1. Classification (NCBI taxonomy): domain Eukaryota; kingdom Metazoa; phylum Chordata; class Myxini; order Myxiniformes; family Myxinidae; genus Eptatretus; species Eptatretus atami. The sequence continues at coordinate 6,400 of JAXMNL010001922.1, forward strand.
CGGACTGCAAGCTCTCAAGCTCCGACCCCGCCACGAGCCCCAAGACTTCCACGCCAGTCTCTTGCTCTGGCTTCCCCCGCTCCCCCGACCGTCTCCAGAACTGAACTCAGACCGATCCGATCAACTCGGACTTCGACCCAACGCAAACGCGATCAACTCGACACGCGACCCAACTCGAGACCGCGAGCTTGGCGCTCTGCTAGTCCTTTATAGGGGCTGGTGAGACCGCGGTTTGGCCTCCGATCCTCGACTCTGAACTCTCTGCCGGACGACGTGCGCGAAGATCAACCAAGCTTGATCCGCCGAGCAAACCCGCGTTCGGCCTGCAGGATGCCGCCTCCGGATGCGGAATGCCGCGGCTGTCGCAAAGATGGCGTCGTTTCGGAGACGAAAGGTGAGGCGTTGTTTGGTGTGGAGATGTGACTGGTTGCTGGCGAAGTGGTGAGGATGGCGTGGTTTGCGTGAGAAGCAGGTGTGGTTGTGGTGGTGAGGTGGTGGTCCTGATAAGCGGTTGTTGAAGAGCGATGTTGGTGGTGGGTGGGGTTGGTTGTAAGCGGTTTGTTGAAATATGTTGGTGGTGGATTGGTTTGGTCCAAAATAACGATAGTAAAGAATAAGGCTAACCCAAAGATCACAGCCCGGTTTAACATACATAGTTCGCCTTAACAACAAGTGGGGAAATCTACTGGACACCGGACTTCATTCGCCTAACTGATCTAGGGAACGTTACTTGGTGTTCTGTCAATTTCCCAAGCCGTAAGCACTCCCCTCGCCCTTGTTTACAGACTGTCGATCGTGCGAATTTTCGTGTGCCATCATGTCGTAACGTTCCCCTAGTACAGTTTTAACCTTCGGATCCTGAGTGCGTACATAGTGTATCCATGCCCAAAGTAAATAACTACGGCCTGATTAACTAACTAAACAAACCACTCATACAGATGACTTAAATAAATTGCCCCGCGCTAAAACAAACAATGCAGGGAGGTTCCACGTATTTACAATTTCACTTCACTTATCCATTACTTACCAGGCCGAGGACTTGTGATCTGTGAAAGGGGAGAAGGTAAAAGTATATTCGAAGTTCATTGATGCAGGGGATGGAAGGAGAGTCGCAAAACACAAATGAGCAGAATGGATGCACAGGCTGCCTGCAGGGCAGTCCTTTCATACTGGATGTTCCTGGCTGCACATGGTGAATGGATGGACAAGGGCTAAGACGCAAACAAGGGGCAGCAGGCCTGGGCAAAGGCAAAGGCAGGCAGACAAGGCGTGGCAGAGGCAAGACAAGGCCGTTGTAGCAAAATCCGGGCCTGGTGGTGAAGCTGACCGGCACAGGCCTTGTAGTACAGCAAGCCGGAGATAAAAACGAGCCTGGCACAGGCCTTGCAGCAAAACAGCCCGCAGATAAATGACCGCACAGGACCTTGCAGTAAAAGACAGCCGGCCTTTTACCCGTTCAAGGAGGTTGGTGGAAGCGAGTGCGGTGGTGCTGGTCCACTCGGAAGGCGGCCTCAGGACTACCCTACTGTCTCCTCCCAACCTATCGCCCTTGCCTGTCTCTGTCCATACCACTCCTTAATTTGCCAAAATCCCCAAATTTAGCCCATCTTATTTTTTTTTAATTTTATTTTTATTTGCCCTTCTATAAAATTCGTCTCCCTAACCCCTTATGGTCTCTGTCCGGCTAAACCTATCCTGTCCTAGCTAGACTCCCAACCCCTACGTTCCCTTCCTGGAGGGGAATAAGGGAGAGCCGCGCCTGTGTCTAGGCCCCAATCAAGCTCAGAAATGGCCTCCTCAATTTCAGCGATCCTAAACCAAGGTGAGTCCAGCGCCACACAAGAGAGCGAGGGATGGATGGTGCGGAGGGGTACACTTCCTATCCCCCATCATCTATTCACCTTAACACCCCCGGGGCTTTCAACAAGCGCCGCTGGCTTAAACATTGTTCTACCAACCAGATTCCCGCGCCTGTGTTGGTGTCCCAGTCAAATTTCGGGCATCCCTCCAATTTTCCTCCCTGCCCTCAACACGGTTCATGCTAGGAACGCGTGCTCCCTTCGGCAGGCACTACCTCTGCCGATTCTCTAACAATGCACCCAGGCACTACAGACTGCTCCGAGCCTACCAGCCTCCTAAAACTGGGGAGTGCCCTCTCTGGCGACTCCCCCTCGATGCCCACTGCGTGTTTGGCGCCCCGGGTCCTTTCTGAGGTCGCCGTGCAGTAACACTGCCCGTGCATATGGTGCCCAGGCCCCTCGCAATCACCATGCGGTGCGGACGCCGTGCCACTACACTATCCCGGCCCCTCCATGGGCCGCTGGCTACCGCGGCCGAGCTAAGCCCGGTGCCCGGGGTACCCACTCAGCGATACTCACCGTTCGCAACCACGCTCCCCACCCGTCAACACGGGCTCCTGCATCCCCAAACGGTTCGCAGCCTACTTTTTCTCGACACCAACAAAACGACCTCCAAATTTTTGGTCATTTAACTAAACCCACTAACTCAAATTACTCTCTGACCCCGGGGTCCCTTGGTGGAATCATCTCCCCCAATACTCATGCACCATGCAAAATCCACAATCACTCCATGCACTCAGGCCGCTGGCCTCAACTCACTCAAATGTTTCCTTTCCGCTCTGTCAACTCACCCATCGCTGATCTCTGCCATCCTGTCCACTACTTCCCTAACTACCTTGTGCTCCCACTGTCAGTCCTGAAACTAACAAGCACGTTCATTTAAACAACTACGTAGCTAAGTACGTCCCTCTACACAGTCACAAGTCTGTTCATTGTTCTCAAATCTCAAAAATCATTCCCCATCCTAAAGTCTCAACTAAAGTCCCCCTAACTAATCATTCCACGGGCCATGAGGACTTACCCTGCCTGCAGAAGCCGGTCTAACTAACAATAACCCTTTCTCCTCCAATAGTGGGTCCTGTGCCTGGGACAGGGGTCTTCCATCCCTTGCCCAGGGATCTGTCCAATCCGGTCGAGCTTTTTATTTTTTTTTAGTGCTACAACCAGCGGCTGGCAACTTTCGTAAACGCGCACCGCTTGCCCGTGACGTCATCTGCGCTGTATCGCGCACCTGATCCGTCCCTCCTGGGACGGCACCATCTCGGCAGGGATTACCGTCTGCCGGATTGCCACCCATCATCTGTGCAGTCCATGACGCACCCTGCGTCATGCAAAAAAAAACAAGCCTCGCGGTTTCCATACCACAGAACAATGTGCTCTGCCCGTCGGAGCTTCAACAACACGAAACGCTCGCGTGAAGACCCATCCGTCAAAAATCCATTGTCCATCCTACCTTGTCTCATTCCTGCGGGATCGGTCAACATCCACACGCTGGCGTTACGGGACCCGGTTTCACTCCGCATAGTGCACACGTGGCGTGCCTCGGCGTTGCACGCCGGACCTCAGGCTCTCTGCGCCGCGGCAAACCCGGCTGCGCGGCTGCCCAATAACAGCTTAGCCGCTACTTTCGTCCTTTGTCTCTGGCCGTCGTCATGTCTGCAGTCAATCCTCGTCACACCGTGCATGTCACGACGCTTCAACATCCACTCCATACATTCACCCGGGAGACGCGGCTGCGTCTCCCTGCAGTCCCAACCGTCATCTCCTTACATATGCGACCTCACACACTTACGCGTTCCTCTCACACCCGCCGCTCACTATCGCATGCGCGCTTCAGCACGCATTTCGCCACACTCTGTAACATCACACCATCACATCAGGAACAATCGCACTGATGGCGCCACACAAGGGGTCCGGGGAGTTCAACCCCAAAACTCTCCGCTGCATTCCCCGTCAACAGCACTCTGCCTCCTAACTCCGCGAAGCCTACCGGAATCCCACCTGGTCGTGAATCGCTTCAAGGACTCAAGGGGGCTATTCCCTCCTCCTCGGTCGAAGGAGGCTATAACGGCTGCTGCACAGGTCAGATACAATCCCGGCTCATCCCCTCATTCGCCTCCACTAACTCGTGTGTGTGTGTTTCGTATTTTCCCCGTCTATCGTGTTAGTCTCTCTCTAACTTTTCTAAAATCTTCCGCGTTCTGTTATTTCTTTGACTTCCCGCGTCTCGTTATCCCGTCACGTTCGTCCTTACCTCCGTTCTTCCTCGCTTTCGTCTCTGCTGTTCCTCGTTGTCTCTTTCGTCTCATTATATCTTTCTGCCGTCTCTCAGTATCATTTACTCTACCTGTGTTCTATAATTCTTATTCCTGCCCGTTCGTCTGCGTTCATATCTCCCTGGATCTGTCGGTCTCTGTTTCTCGTTTTTTTTTAATTCACTCTCGACCTGTCCAGTCTCACCGCGTCTCTGGCCAATAACCTCTTATTTCCTTCGTCTCTCCCTTTGTTCTCTGTTAATCCGTCACCTCCTTCGTTGTATTTTAATCCTTCTCTGTACGTCGTCACCTGTGTCCGTTTACATGTCCGGTCTCCCCAATTAATTACGACGTGCTCGTCATGACCTCGCCCGTGCTTCATCGCGGGCCGGACAGCCCGTTGTAATCCCTCTCAGCTCGTCGCAATCCAACACGTGCGCCGCATTTTTGAGCTCCACTGCCCGCGTTCGCCCTCGCAATCGCCTTATGCCCGCCTTTTGGCTCAGTCGGAGATTCAGTCCCCAGCTTCTGCGTCACTCCCGCATGTCGCATATTCGCATCATTTTGTGTTCATGTCTCCAACAAATAAGTTTCATAATCTCTCATTAACTCGCCCGTCCGTCCACCTGGCCTGCCCCCACTGGCTACATAGTGGTGGGTGTAATATAAAAATATCCAGATGGATGGCATCGCTACTTTTCCCAACCCTGGGGGTAAAGGATTTGTCTTCCTCACTGGTGTTTTCACGGATTCCTTGACATTGGTCTTAAACATAAGACTACAATAGTGTGGGGGTTATAAAAAGAATCCGTCCCGGCCATGATCTACATCAATAAACACATTTTCTAAACCACCCCTGCACCGTTCCAGCCTTGAACCGCCATCTTCTTCTCAGAAATAATTTTACCACTCGCAAGTAATGGATCGAGGGTGCTGCCACCACTCTTGGTCCGATCCCGTTAATTTTTTTAGTTGGAGGGTGTGCTTCAATCTCACTCCCGGACACAGCAGTTTGTATTATTCAACGCCCGTGGGCGGCGAACGACCGCGTCACCAAAGCACGGATCGCCACCGAACGGACAATCCAGTCGTGACTTTCGCAATGGCGTCGAAACCAGTACGGATGGGTTTTCAATCCCACCACAACCTTGTCGTACCCTACCCGCGCTACAAAGGTCCGATCGCCAAAATTCTTCGATTTACCTAATATTGCGCAGGTAGGTTAACGAGAGGTGTACCTCAACGGGACCGCTTGGAAAACGAGCCGCTTAAGCAGCCGCTTCCTTCTGGGAGATACCGAGCGGGTAATATCGTGCCAGTCCCGTTGGAAACCCGATCAAGCTTACCGGCTATTTAAAAGAAACAATATTCCGCAATACAATGAATTGGCATTTTCAATGGGGCAGGAATGCAACGAACAGGTTACATTAAAACCAGGCACTTATTTAATATACGTTGATGCAGGAAACAATCAAGGCAGTCATCAAAAACAAACAGCACATATACAAGACAGCAAGTAATGCGGCACGGCACGTGGCAAGACAACAGCGCTACACACCGTCTATAAGTAATTTATAATGTACAGCACTTACCAGTTTTACTTACGGCACCGCGCCACCAACATCATTCGAAGAAAAAGCAAGGAAAAAGACGCCCATCAAAGGCAATGGGGTCAAGGACCTCTTGGGTCTTAATGGCGTGGGACTGGCAGACGAACAGTCTGCCACAAGACCATTGCAGGTTACTGCAGCCCTCGTGGTTCTGGCTTGGGCGACCCGCGACGTCCCGTCCCCACAGCGCAGCGTAGCCGCGGTCGGAGCTCGGGCCTTCGTGTGGCAGCGACTCCCCGTCTCCACACGAACACTATCGCTTGGGGACCGCGATGCTCCTTCCCACGGCAGCTAAGCCGTGCGCGGTCGACGCTCGGGCCTTGCACACGGCCGGGTGATGCGGTCCTCAGTCGCAACTAGTTTGAGAGGAACGACGGGTCTTTGCTCTCTTAGAGTGATCTGTAAAGAAACCCGTAGCCGTCCCTCAGTGATGCTCCGAACTGCTCTGAAGCCCGTCACCTCAGACCGCCTGTCCGCTGGCCGGTGACTCTCTCCGGCTCTCTCCACACGAAGCGCGTTCGCGCCGACATGCACAAGGCAAATCTGCTGCCTCCAGCTCGCGTCCCTCGCGACACCGAATCTCCCCCCGACTGCAAGCTCAAGCCTCGACCCGCACGCCGCCCAGAACTTCCAACGCAGCTCATTGGCTTCCTGGCTCCTCCGACTCCCCGAACCTCTGCCAGACCTTATCAGACCGACTGAATCAAACTCGACTGACCCAACCGACTCGCCCCAACTCGAAACGCGAGCTTGGCGCTCTGCCGTCTTTTAAGGGCTGGTGAGACGCGGGTTGGGCCTCGATGCCTCGACCTGAACCTCTGTGCGGAAGAGCGGAAGTGGCGCGAGATCACCAAAGCCCTCCTCGATCCGATGCCTCTCACTCTGAACCTCTGCGCGAAAGCGTACGTGCGGAGATACCAAGCTTGATCCGACGAGCAATACGCCGCGTCGGCCCTGCAGCACGCCGCTCGATGCGGACTCGCACGGCTGGCGCAAAGATGGCGTCGGTTCGGAGACGAAGGTGAGGCGTTGTTTTGTGGTCGGGAGATGTTTACGGTTGGCTGGCGAAGTGGTGAGGAAGGCGGGTTGGTGAGAAGCAGGTGTGGTGGGTGGTGGAAGGCGGTTGGTCTTGAACGGTTGTTGAGAGCGATGTGGTGGTGGGATGTGTTGTTGTATAAGCGGATTGTTTGAGAAAGAGTTGGTGGTGGAACGTGGTTGGTCCCAAAATAACGATAGTAAAAGAATAACGCTAAACTCAAGATCCAACAGCCCGAGTTAACATGAATAGTTCCCTTTAAACAACGGTGGGGAAAAATCTAATTCTGGACATGACTTATCGGCCTTAACTGAGATAGGGAACTTTATGGTGGTTCTGTCATTCCACAGCCGTAACAAATATATAATATATAATATATATATAGTATATATAATATATATATAATATATATATATATATATATAATGTGTAGCTTCCCGCCGCGCCGGCGTGACGAGCGACCGCTTTAGCCAATGCGGTCGCGTCACGCCCACCGAACGGGCATACGCTTAGTGTAGCTTTCGATCAACGCCGTAAATCCAGCTACGGGTGGGTATTTATTCACACCGAAAATCATCCAACTATTCTGTCCGCCGCAAAAGGGTCCCGATCCTAATTGTCGATTTACTAATTATGCGCGCAGACAGAATGCCGGGGTTTTACACCTCACGGGACTCTTGGAAACGAGCCGCTAAGCAGCTCGCTCAGTTTGCAAAATTTGCCGAGCGGTGTATATTCGCAAGCCACCCGCGGATCCGATTACTTTATCGGCTTATTAGAAACCCAACTATATTCCGAATGCAATACGGCAGCTCAATTTAAGGGAAAGGACCCAACGTAACAGTACCAACATCTCACACAACGGACATTTAATTTATACACACGTAAGCAGTCATATACGTATGCAATCAAACACGATGCGATGCAGTTAGGAACAAAACACGAGCAAACAAAGACCTACAGCCGGTCTATTATTATTATTTACATGCACATAACAAGCTCTACTCAAGGACATGCGCCACACTTCAAATACCAAAGAAAACCAGAAAGAAAAACGGGCAAGAACTGATTCGTGGCCTTTACTAGTTCACGAGCCGTGGATGACCGCAAGGGCTACGAGAGACTGCGCAGGCTACCTTTACACGCCGGGTGACTTGCCGGGCCTTGGTTCGGTGACCCTCGGTGGCCCTGCCGCACTCCGCTGGACTCACCCGTGCCTTCAAATCGGCGATCCGCTGGCGACCCTCTCCGGCTCCACCCGGCGCCCGTCGACCAAGGACAGAGACAAGCATGGGACTTCTTCCCTCCTGAAAGACTCTGCTGCTTCCAGCCTGCAACTCAACTCCCCAAACAACTCCGGGCGACCCCTTCTCCTCAACTTCTTTATCACGCGTTTCCACGCGCCCGGCCCGCTTCTAAGCCTGCCCT
>JAXMNL010001923.1:0-15141 GCA_035128595.1 Eptatretus atami
TGCATTTATACATGTTTTAAGTGATTTCCAACCCCCCAAAAAAATTTGTTAGAGAAAAAACAAAATTTTGTAACTTTTTTTCAAAAAAATGTCGATTTTTTTTTTGGCATTTCTACATGCGCGTCGATCTAGTTTAGTTTATTCAATCGTGATTCAGTAGAGTCTGATCCGTTTTGACCGACAATGAATAGGATATCAGGTTCACTAAGTGACCAGCAGTATTGGCGGCGGAGGTTTTGCACTCTACCGAGTGCTCCCTCTAGTTCATACATGCATGGTCCGATTTTGTTCAAACGTGGCAGAAGCACGTACTGTACATGATGGCATACACGTGCACCTCACTTCATTTTGCGGATCTGATCAAATATGGCTGACTGATAGACTGGTGGCCATTTTAGTTGTAAATAAATGTGGGCGAGCCCTTTAAATCTGAACCGCAAAATTACTAAAACGGCGGCGATGACATTTTATGTCCATTTTTCCTTGTTGTTATTAATTATTATTATTATTTTTATTATTATTATATTATTATTTTATTATACAAAGAAGTGATTTCTGAGCCACAACATTTTGCAGCACACCTTTATACACCAAAAATCGATCACCCTCCCATGCCAACTCCCTTCCCCCTGCCACATTGGGGTAAACTGCCATTACCATTATCAATTTGACTACCACTTTGTTTAAATGTAAACCTTCTTCTTTTTTCGTATGCAGCAGAAGGCTGCGAGTTGCATCATTTCCTGAGGGTGCAGCTATACCACCCTCTGTAGGTTAGAGCAGGAATTGGAGTTTAGGTGGATGAGTTGGGTCGGTGAAAATAACAAGCCGATTCGATTTTGGTTCATATCCGATTCAGAGCTGACCGATCAGTGGGATACAAAATGTAAACAGTTCAGCCTGGCGGAGATATGCGCTCTACGGAGTGCCGTTCTAGTTTAATAGCTCACTGGAACGTAGTTGCGGGGAGCTTATTGGATGGCGCCATCCGTCTCCGTCCGTCCACAAATACTTGCAACTTCTCTGAAATTGCACGTATAATTTTGATGAAACTTTACCACCAACCTTCATCACCCTGGATGTACCAAAGTTTATTTAAAAAAAAATCAGGTCTGAGGGGGTCTACGGAGGGAGTTTATGGAGGGGTGAGGGGAAGGGATTCCTCCCCTATTAAGGAGGATTTGCTTTCTTCTCAGAAACGACACACACAATTCCGATGAAACTTCACTACAATCTTTATCATCTATGGTGTACCAAAGTTTGTTCATGACATTAGAAAAATCGGGCTCAAGAGGGCGTAAGGGAGTTGCCCCCCAAAATATGTATTTGCTTCTCTCCAAAACCACACACACTTTCGATGAAACTTGACCACAACCTTCATCACCATTAAAAAATCTGGGTCTAGGGGGTGTACAAGGGGTTGCATCCCAAAAGGGGTATTTGCTTTCTTTTCAGAAACGACACACACAATTCTGATGAAACTTCACCGCAAACCTTCATCACCTGTGATGTACCAAAGATTGTTCATGACATTAAAAATTGGGGGTCCAAAGGGGTTGTTCCCCCCCCCCCCAAATATGTATTTGATTTCTTCTCCGAACCACACACACAATTTCGATGAAACTTGACCACAACATTTATCGCCCATAATGTGCCAAAGTGTTCACGACATTAAAAAAAAAATCCAAAGTATTTACTTTCTTCTCCGTTACATATTGTGCGAATTCGCGCCCGCCGGCGTGCGAACGGCCACGTGACTCGAATCGCGGCAGTCGCCCACCGGACGGACAATTCTGTCGTGACCCTCTCGGACTAACGCCGGGAGCTAGTCACGGGTGGGCCTTTCGGCCTCACCACGATCGTGCCAATCGGCCACCCGCGTGGGATAGGGTTGTTCGCCAAACTCGACCTACCTAAGTACCCACGCGGATGGTAAACCGGGCGATCGCACCTCGCCGCAGGTCGACTCCGGACGAGCCGCTTGGGCGGCCCGTTCCGTACTATCGGGAAACCGAGCGGTGTTATCGTCGACCTCGGCGTTCAATTAATTACCGGCGTATTAAGCCCACTACGAACCCTTTACGTGAAGCAGATGGAGGGTCAATAAAGAAAAGACAAAGCGAAACGGGCACAGTTCAACAAGCAAGCACATTTATTTTGCGACACACGGAAAGCACACATATACAGCCATACAATAATCAAAATGCACATATAGCAACCAAAAAAAAGCAACAAGACGCAGATCTACTACCGACTACGCGCACACACGCAACACTTATACAGTTTTACTTCACAGACGGCGCCAACACACATTACTTAAAAGCAAAGGAAAGAAGCCACCCTCATAGACAAGGGGCAGACGGGCCTGTAGGCCAATATTGCGCGGGACCTGAAGAGCGGCCAGGTCGCGAGACCGGGTGGGTCCTACCCGCGTCTCTCGTGACGAGGCGCAAATGTGGCTGCGCGGCGGTGCCCGACTTCGTGCTCCTTCGCGGGTTTCGTTGACACGCTTGGAGTGGGGTGGGAACGGGCCCCCTTTTTGCACTATCTCAGCGCGGGAAAAGGGGGAATTGTTGATGCCCTGGGGAGGAGAATGGCTGCTGGTTTGGTCCCCGACGAGCGATCCCACCGCGACCTCGTCGCCGACCGCCGTCTTCCCTGCCTCGGACCGAGCTCCTTGGCCTCTTCCCACAATTCTCCTCAGCCGACTGCAGAACCCAACTCGATGCCTTCGCCACCCGACTCGACTCCCGTTCTCCAACCAAAAACTCACTCACTCTTCCCACCAACTCGACTCACTGCCACACTTCTGCCACGATTCGCCTTGCGCTCGCCGTTTTATAGGCCGGCAGGAGAAACAATATGCAAATTTCCGCGACAGGATGACCTCGGGCGGAGCACGCTCGCCAATTGGACGGAGGAAAAGTGGGCGTGAACCTCCCTGACCTAGAATTTGCATATATGGATTTCACACAGACGCGCCTGGAGGCGGGCCAAGCCGCTCCGCGCTTGCTAATTGGACGGATCAGAAGTGGGCGTGTTGCATTCCTAATCCGAATTCTCCCTCGGAAAGGCCGCTATTTGCACTCGCGGCTCGGTGCGTATCGCTGAACGAGCCCAAGACAGCCGAGCTCAGTGTTCACAGGTGGTTGGGAATGGCCGTAGAAGGAGAGGGTGAGGGTGGTGGAGGGTTTTTGGTGGTGCTTTGATGGTCATGGTGCCGTTTGGGAATGCATGATGCGATGATGTGGAGCGAGTTGTGAAGGTAAAGGTCGTGGCTGTTGGCGTTGTTGTTGTTGTCTGAGGGTTGGAGAGCGTGGTTGCAGGTGTTGACGATGGCTGGCGTGGTGTTTAGGTGGTTGCGGTTGAGACGTGGTTGGTTCAAAATAAAGATAGAACAGAAAAACGGCTATCTCAAAGCTCGCAGCCCGAATGAATCACATAAATTCCCTCTAAACAAGGGTTTGGGGCAACTACACATGTACTTAGAGATATCTCACCTACAGGGCCCTGAATGGTGGTTTGCGAATTTCCACAGCCGTAACAATATTTTATGGGTCATCCATGCCTACCAGTGGTTCCCGGGTATTTATCCAGCCACACTATGTGAACACCCAGGGGCATTGCCCCTATGTTTTATTCTTCTTTTGTTCTGATCCTTCTCGAATCCTTGACGTTTATATTTGTACAGGTACATTGTTTCTATTTCAAGTTTTGAGGGGCGTACGAAACGTTCTCGAACATTCGATACAATAGTCCAGGAAACTTTTATCCCTTTATCGGAGAGGGTATTGCATTTGGGCCTGTTTGTTACTTACGAAATCGAAAGATTTCAAATCTAAATTACGAAATATCTTCCGAAATCTACGAAAATCTTACGAAATCGAAATCTAAAGATTTCGTTAGTATATTGAGCACTTCCGTCCTCTGTTTTTTGTGTTGTTTGTTTGTGTGTATTTGGGTGTTTGTTGTGTGTGTGTGTTTTTTGTAGGCACGATAACTCGAGAACGGAAGAACTACCCATGTCAAATTACACCACTGATTCAGGAGGTGATGGCTAGCGCTGATTAGATTTTGGTCAAAATCGGTCAAAGTCAAGGTCACAGTGAGGTCAAACATAATTCCGTAAATTCATGTGGAGAAATGGAGTATTTTTGCTTCGTCGACGTTACGAGTTCGTTTTAACTTCGATTTTAATTTGTCTTCGGTTTTTGCGATCGCTTAGGACGCTTAACACTCGGTTGTCGAAATTCTGGTAAAAATCGGATGTTTGGAGGACGTTTAAGATTGTATAAAAAATATTTTCACTCGCCGCGTCACGGCTCGTCACGTGGTGCAGCGCGCTCGAGCAGACGCGTCGTTGAGTCACGTAAAGGTTTTGCGTGTGTGCGCTGACGGTGTTTTCGATAAAGATGGTGTTTAAAGGACATTTTTTATCCCAATAAAGGTTATCGTCGCATGCCTGACTCGCTAAGCCGTCGATTATGTAAAGATTGTTGGTGGATGGCCGAATATTACGGTTTTGTGACTTTGATAAAATAATATTAAATAATTGCATGGAGAAATGGAGATTTTTGCTCCGGTCGAGTTACGAGTTCGTTTTAACTCGGATCGCAATTCTGTTTTGACTTTGGTAATGGCTAAGTATGCTTAACACTCGGTTGTCGAAATTCTGGTAAAAATCGGATGTTTTATGAGATTTATGTCGGGTGTCGTATCTGAGGCTAACTGAAGATTATGCTAATGGAGGGATTGTAACACACGGCATTACGGCCTCGTTTTAAAGTCAATTTCATCCTGTCTTCACTTTTGGTAACGGTTAACTATGCTTAACACATGCTTGTCGAAATTCTGGTAAAATCGGATGTTTTATGAGAGGTTTGCTATAGAATCATCGTAGAAACTTCTGGTTTGCGTCGCTACCTTCTGAGAGACAGCTTTTATAGACAAGTCAGAGGTCAAGTTGACGATTTCGTAAGTACCAGTCTATGACTGCTTGTTTATTTATTTATTTATTATTATTTTTTTTTTTGCACGATTGACGGTCCGATCTGATTGAAACTTGCCAGGAATATTTCCGGGGCCCAGCGGATGTGCCTTTTCAAGGTTTGATATCAATCGGACGAGCGGTCCCCTTGTTTCGGCCATTATCTGTCGACCAATGACAGGACACGGTGCTATGACATCACGAATGACGTCACAATTAATATTTATTTATTTATTTTTGTTTTTTTTGCACGATTGACGTCACAATTCTTCTTCTTCTTCGTTTGGTATGACGTTCAAACCCTGTTTCCCAATGTTTGAAAGCTGTTTTTCCAAAGGTTTGAATTAATTGTTGTGCTTGGTAGACATTGTGAATACATTTACAGAGAGAGGGGCGAGAGAGGATGGGGAGAGAGGGGGCGAGAAGAGGGGGACAAGAGGGGGCGAAAGAGGGGATGAGAGGGGAGGGAGAGGGGGTGAGAGAGAGAGGGCATCACAATGCAAAGAGAGGGGAGAGAGGAGGAGGCGAGAGAGGGGACGGAGAGGGGGGATGAGAGTGGGACGAGAGAGAGGGCGAGAGAGGAGGGGGAGAGAGGAAGGGCGAGACTAGGGGGAGAGAGGGGGCAGAGAGGGGGGAGAGAGAGAGGGGCGAAGAGAGGGCGCGAGAGAGGGCTGCACATACTGGCATTCACCTACGGGCACGCACCTACGGCCCGCACCTACGGGCCCGTACTAGTTAATAATAATAATAATATAAATCTACAGAGTGACTGTAACAACAGATATACCCGGTACTTGTTATTCCCCCCCAAGGTACAAATCCCCATCAAGTTTGCTAATGAATAGTAAATGGCAATCCCTCTCCAGGTTACCTCCCACCTTTACACCTGGGATACCTTGTTATAACCTCATGACGTCATATCCGAAATCCTCTTCACTCTCGTTTCTGGGATGAAAGGATTCAAACCTCGATGATCAACGGTTCCCAGTGGATGAATCGGGCAGTTAGGAAATCAGTAAATGGTTATAAGTTCAAATAAAATAATTTTTGTAAGTACTTAGCAGTCCTCCATGATATTACTGTGTGGTCTGTCTGTCTGTCTGTCCGTCTGTTTGTCTGTTTGTTCTGTTTGTCTGCGACCCGCCGTTTCTCGACGACCGCCGGACGATCTGATTGAAAACTTGCAAGGAATATTGCCGTGGACCCGCGGATGTGCCTTTTCGAGGTTTGATATTAATCGGACGAGCGGTTCCCAAGTTACGGCCATTTTTCTGTCGACCAATGACAAGACCCGGTGCTATGACATCACGAATGCGTCACAATTAATATTTATTTATTTATTTATTTATTTTTTTGCACATTGACGGTCCGATCTGATTGAAACTTGCCAGGAATTACTGGGGACCCGCGGATGTGCCTTTTCAAGGTTTGATATTAATCGGATAAGCGGTTCCCAAGTTACGGCCATTTATCTGTCAACAAATGACAAAGACACGGTGCTATGACGTCACGAATGACGTCACAATTAATGTTTATTTATTACTTACGAAATTTTAAATTATTGAGTCACTTCCGAGACTCTGTCTTGTGTTGTGTTGTGTTTGTATGCACTATAACTCGAAAGCGGAAGAAGCTACCAATGTCAAATTCACCACTGATTCAGGAGCGGTGATGGCTAGTGCTGATTAGATTTTGGTCAAATCGGTCATAGGTCAAGGTCACAGTGAGGTCAAACATCCAGAAATGATAACTCGAGAATGCGAAGAAGCCACCAATGTCAAAATTACATCACTTGATTCAGGAGTTTGATGGCTAGCGCTGATTACATTTGGCAAAATCGGTCAAAGTTCAAGGTCACAGTAAGGTTCAAATATCCAAAACATTCGATTTGATGGTTGGTACAGAATCGACGTAGAAACCTGTGGTTTGCGCGCTACCTTCTCCAGAGAACAGTTTTATTAGACAAGGTCAGAGTTCAAGTGACGATTCGTAAGTACCAGTCATGCTGCTTGTTTATATGTTTACTTATGGACATTACGCACACAGCTTCTAGGAAATGAAACTTGCAAAAAACAATCGAGAAACAAGCTCAAATGAGCTAAAGATCCTCGTCCTCTTAATGATGATGTCATAAAAACGAATATGACGTCATTGTTGATGTATCAGGTTTGCGCATAAATTATCTGTGCTGATGCCGGCTTGATTCCCGCAAACAAAATTCAAAACAGCTTGCTAGTTTCGGAGATAATGGTAGAAGGCGATTTCCATTAGCGGCGATATTATGACGTCAACTTTTTTTCTCGGAAGAATTTCCAAAATCGGAGATGTTTACTCGCCTGCGCGTGGGCTTTCTAGCATATACAGTGCAATTTTCACGAAGATCCGATGAAACTACTCGGTGGGTGTGGTGAAACAAAAAAAAAAGTCCACAAGAAGAAAGGTGAAGAACAACAACGTGAGTAAGCTGAGAGATCCTCCACGAGGACTAAAAAATAAAAATAAAATAAAATTTCAGTGAGCGTGGCCTCCACCCACAAGGGCGTGGGACACCCCTCATACAAAAAGACACAACTGACCATGGACATCTAGCTTGTGTCCAAGTTTCTATCAAGATCGCATCAAGCGTCACGAGCTATGCTCTGGAGAGTTCACAAACAGACAGACAGGCACAACGAAAACAGTGTCACTGCTGGCGCCCGCGAACGCAAATATTATCGGTTTTATCCTCTGAGGAATCAAAACCAAAAAGTCGACAACCGAAAATAATGCTTTGGATTTTAAAGCTTCCGTTTGAGAGAATCAATGCAACCAACTTTCTTTAACTATACACCGCCCATGTAATCTCATGCATCATGACGGAAACGATGGGAACAATGTAATTAGTACTGATTTGAAAAAACCAAAGAACAAATACGATTGCAATCCGTACAAAGGCGCGTTGGTCTGCACAACCAAGTTGAATTGTAAATACTCCGGAGTATCGCAGCTCGATGACTTCGTCTGCGAAACGACCTTTCTTGGTCACTTCTGTCGAGCGTCGAGATGATTCAAGGAAAATGTTGTCATGACATTTCATGTATATCATCGCAATTCCCTCACGGCTTCAAACATTTGCTGCAGTGGAAGACAAAAAAAAAAAAAGACAGAGAGGGATGTGAAAAATGACACAGACGTCAAAAAAAAGATAAGCGGGTGAAGCTGCTTTGTTGAGAATGTCAGTGAGTCGTTTCGATTGTTGGATGTGAGATTGGATCAGGTGGAGATGGAGGGGGAAAGGAAAAAAAAACAAGGACAATGTGTCCAAGAGCAGCGTCCTAAAGTTTTGTCGGCTAAAAAAAAAAAAACAAAAAACAACACACAACTTCCGATATTTCGTCACGTGCCTCTCAAGCCAATAGCGAGACCCGTCTAATGTAAAAGTGGAGATGCCAGGAATTGAACCGGCGGCCTCATACATGCCAAGCATGCGCTCTACCACTGAGCTACATCCCCAATATGTACAAATGTCATCTATTTAATGTATATATACAGTTCATGTTTTTATTTCAAGAAATTTATGAAAAGTGATAATAATATTACGTGTTCCTTCACAAGGAGCTTTAGCCTTTACCACAGAAGGAGCATGAGGCCCATCAAAGCCTGCGGCAGCATGCTAACATACGGTTGTCTGTGCGTGTTCATCTTTTTAAACGCTGAGTGTCGAGCAACGAATCAACACGTACACCAGTTTTGTTTTAAAAGTCTGGTATGAACATTGCATTGAAGTTTGTGTCATCGACTAGAGCGGGATGTCCGATGCACCCGTCCGCCCTCTTTCACGAACGATTCGTGTTATTTGACAAGTCTTGTTCTTCCACCGTGGTCGACATTTGCATTTTCTACAGATCAAAACCGCCTGATCAATCATCAGGTGATTTCGAAATCTAAGCTGAAAAAAAAAAAACAGAAAGAATTGTTTTAATTCGATAAAATTTCCTTTGCAAATAGTCTGAACGTAGGTTCATGAAAAATAATGGCGATATAAAAATAAAAAAACATATATATGCGAGAGGAAGTGTACCTGGGATGTAGTCAGAGGAGAGCGCACGTTCGCATGTTGTGTGCCCCGGTTCGATCCGGCATCTCCACCTTTTACTTACATCTCAGAGCCTCAAGAGGACGCGACAAACCGCTCGAATTGGGAATTCCAACTCCATCTGTTCGTTAGGTTCTCCTTGTCAAAAGCAACATTCCCCAAAGTATAAACTGTTTTTCCATGGGGTGAAATTGTCCAAAACTTTTTTTTAGCTCGTCCAAGTGCAATAAGCTCTTGAACGATGTCTTCAGTCACAGTGACTTCAGTCAGTCAGTCAGTCCTTCCTTTCGGCAGTGGATCCATTGTTAACATTTTTTCTTTTTTTCTTTACTCCTCCGAGGTGGCTCAACGAATCGTTTGAAACTCCACATGATGATTCATCAGCAAAAATGATTCATCGAGATGTTTTATTGTGTTTCATTTAAACCTCTTAATTACCCTCTCAAAGGAGATCAAGGGTATTGCAATTGGGTCCCTTTGTCTGTCTGTCTGTTTGTTTGTTTGTTTGCACAAAACGTGAGTGGTGTATTAATTACATATACTATTGAAAAACCTTGAGACTCCATAAGATCCCCTTAGACCCCTCCTCTTAGCCCCGTAAAGCTCCTCTTCGACCTTCTAAGAACCCCTTTTTTCAGACCCCCTAAGATCCATGTCACAACCTCCAAGATCACATCAGACCCCCTAAGACCCCATCTCGACTTCCTAGACACCATTTGACCCCATAAGACCTCCTTTTAGATCCCTAAGCCCCCCCCATTTAGACCCCTAATCTCATCTATTAACCTTTTAGACCTCCTTGTGCTCTTGTAGACCCCATAAGACCCCTCTCGACCCCCTAAAATCCCATCTAGTTCCCCTAAGAACGCCTTTCAGATCCTGAATACCCCCTTTACAACCCCCAAGACCCCGTAAGAACCCCTAAGACCTCACCCAGTCCAGATGCTTTTTAGACCCCCATAAAATCACCCTAAGACTCCTCCAGAACCCTTAAGAACCCCAATCACATTTCAACATTTTAGACCCCTTTAGACTCTTTAGAACCCCGAAGACCATTTTAGACCATTAGAACCCCGAAAACACCTTCAGTCTGAAACCGCTGAATGCAAAAAAAAATTAATCTTGGCACAGGTCAGGAACTCACCACGGGGAATGACATTTGATAACGATGACGTCATCGTGCCCCAATGATGACATCATAATTTGATTGGTCGAAACACTTCTCGAACAATATACCAATTATTGAGGTGATCGAGTAATTTTTTGAGAGAAGTAAATTGATGACGTCATCAGTGATGTGGTCTGGCAGCCATGTTATTTTTCAAACAAGTGGGACAGAGTGGGAAATAGAAGTTAAATGGAGTGGAGGGGGAGGTGAGGGCGGAAAGATAGGTTTAAATAAATAGTGCCAGAGGGACAAATAAAATGTGAGAGGAGATGAAGGGACGTGCTGGGGCAGAGACGTGCAAGGTGCGTGTGACCCCACAGGTGGTGCAAGAACCCGTGCAGGAGGAGTGTTACACTCATGGGTTGGTTGTTTCATGATGTGCACACGTGAACCAGAATAGCTCCTTTCTTTCTTCTTTTCCTTTCAATTTTATTTTATTCTTTTGTTAAAAAATCTTACTTATCGACCTTCTCCATCCCTCGAAGGCTCTACATAATCTCATGGGCAAAAAAAACACAACGGGAAAAAAAGAAAGAAGAGGAGGAAGAGGAAAGGTGAGTTGAGCAACAGGTGGGAACGAATGCAGGATGCACAGTCCGGCTTGTGACGAGAAACTTGCCGAGAGAGCTCTTTGAGGATTTGAGTGATCCCTCCGAGGGCTGCCTGTTGGAGGGACCATGTGTGCAAAGAGACTGGTGTGGAGGAGACCTCTCTGCACATGGCATCGTGGAGTAAAGAGAGAGAGGGAGCAGAAGCATTTGTTTCTCGTGAGTATCGTCTGAGGCACATGCGGCTTCAAGTGTTGCTGAAATTGTTCTGGTTTGTTCATTGGTGAAGCTTGAGAAACATCCAGAGAGAGAGAGAGAGAAGAAGGGGTGGTGAGGCTCATCCTTGTGTCCTGTGGCTGGGGCGAGGTCACTGAAACGTCAACTCAAACAGCATGAATTCTCCACTCCCCCCCTTTTTCCTTTATATTATTTTCTTTGTATTGTTGCGAATTCGCGGCCGCCGCGTCGATCGCCGCTCGACTCGAATGGCGGCCGCCTCGCCACCGGAACGGACAATTCAGTCGTACCCTCTCGAAACAACGCCGGGAGCTAGTCACGGGTGGGGGTTTAACCTCACCACGATCGTGCCAATTGCCCACCCGCGCAGGATAGGGTTGCTCGCAAATTCGACACCTAAGTCCTGCGCGAGTGGTCGACCGGATCGTACCACGCCACAGGCCGACTCCGGACACGAACCGCTTAAGCGGTCCGTTCCGTGCTACGTGATAACCGAGCGGTGTTATCGTCGGCCTTGACGGTTCCGATTAATTACCGGGCGTTTTAAACCCACTACGAACCCTTACGTGAGCAAGATGGAGGGTCAATAAAAAAAGGAAAAGAGACAAGCAGACGGGAACAGTTAACAAGCAAGCATTTTTATTTACACACACAGACACAAAGCAAGCACGTATCCACAGCCATACAATTATGCAACAAAAGCAAATGCAGAGTTAAAACGAATACGCGTACACCACGGCAACACTTAAAAACATACTACTTGACGGACGCGCCACACAAGCATTTATTCAAAAGCAAAGGAAAAGGAAAAGGAGTTGCGACTTCCCTTTTCTGGCCGGTGAGTCCCTCTCCCACGACCGTCAGCGTGGTCGCGCCTGGCCCCGACCTCTCTCGCGGCCGGCGAACCCTCTCCGGCACTCCTCGTCCGGACGCGCAGTCCACCTCACAACCGGCGCTGCCGCGTCTCCGTCCTGCCTTCGTGACAGGCCGCTCGCCAAGCCGCGGGCGCAGGACTCTTCCCCCGACAGACAAGCAGACAGGAAGCCTGCGAAGAACCAACTCAACCCGAACCAACTCGACCAACCGAAGACCAACTCTCCCACCAAGGCCGTACCTGTCCGGCCTTTTGTACGCGGGCTCCGCCCTTCGCTCCGCCCCGTTTTCGCCCGCCTCCCTTTGAGCTTCTTGGAGAAGCCTCTCGAAGGGGCGGTGCCCTCTCGCTCTCCCTCACCCCGCCCGTGCGGGGGCCGGGGGAGTCAGTTTTTGGCTCAGGGCCAGAGAATTATTCCCCAAAAAGAGGCCCCCACCTTTTCTCACCTTTGACCCCCGGCTCGGATCGCACTTCCACACACGAGCGCGGGAATTTGAACGGGAGAAACAGGCGGGAAAAGCCCCCGAGCATCGTTATTGGTTTTTGTTTGTTCCTCCGCGGAGATCGTAACCGCACGGGGCCTTGAATGGCGAAGTGCGAAGCTGTGGTAGCGTAGATGGTGGAGGTGGCGTGTGTAGTGTGGTTGGCCGCTGTGGTGGGGATGGCGTGGTTGTTGAGATGCTGTTTGTTTGAAATAAAAGATAGAACAAGAAAAAATGGCTAACTCAAGCGTCGCAGCCCGGATGGATCACATAAATTCCCTCTATAACGACGGTTTGGGCTAACTGCACATGTACTTACAGAGATATCTCACTGAGGGCCCTTTATGGTGTGTAATGCGAATTTCCACAACCGTACAGTATCTTGACAAATATTCCTTTGTTATTTTGCTTTCCCCCCCTCCCCTTGGGATTAGCTCGGATATCTGGTGGTCCGTTTCTTTGTCTTGCGCCTGTCTGTCCTTCTTTAATTACTTAGTTGTTACACCACATATCAGCGGGATTTCTCCTCAATATGATTTATGTATTGCTTGGTGGTATACCCTGTGCTTTTCTTTATCCTGAGTAAAGGATTTGCATTGCATGACTGGATTTGCACACATTTGCATGTGCATACTGTGTGTTGAAGAGTGAGGGTTGTAAATTTGCATCAGCATTTGGATGGTAACTTCGCTCGGTCACATCTCACTGCTTATGGGTGCGACGCCGCACTCGGGGTACGTATTGATCTCCTGAGCACGTCAATTAGGACTTCCGGAGCAATAGGTTGTCCCCAAACCGTTTACCCAGGGGCTTGGTTTGTAAAAGGAGCAGTGGAGAGGCACGATCGCCGGGTGGAGCCGGCAGTTGGTATGCCCAGGTACGTGGACACACGCAAAAATGATGTGAAATGGGAAGCGGGGGTCCATGTAATGAAGTCTGGATGGGGTCTCTCTCTCCAGGGTGGTGTATATGCCTGGGTGTGTGTGGTATGTGAGCCCCACACATGAGCTGCCGGTACCTTGTCCGATGGCACGGGTCTATGCGGTGGATATCGAACTGTCGGTTTGTGAACTGTGAGCACGGCAAGCTACCGCACCGGGAGATCAAAACCACGCACGCCCGTGCATGCTGGGACAGGTGTGGGAGAGGTGAGTGGGTGCACATGAGTAGTGTGAGTGTGGTGCATATGTGTGAATGAATTTGTATGGATGCTGAGGAAGAAAGAGTAATGCAGGCGGGGAAGCCATCATTGGTGCAGACTGGTTAGAGGTAGAACCAGAGCTGCTTTCCTGGGAGTAGTGAGCACGGTTCCGGCTTTGGCTGAGCCGAGGGACAAACAGGAAGTTCCGCACACAGAGTATGTGTGGAGGGTCCCCTGTATATTAATTAGGACAGCATTTACATACTCCCAATGGCCTTTGTGGAAAGTCCGAAGTTCTGAAAGGAAATGATGCCGTTTGGGCACATTTTATTGCCCCCACTAAGCCTTATCGACAAGGATGACGTCATCAGTGATGGAAGGTAAATTGTGGGGAAGAACTGATCCCATGTGAGCCCGACTGAAAGGGAGGGCGAAGCAAGAAAAATTTGCATGATGAAAATTTGCATGGTGAACGTTGGGCTTCGTCCGAAACCGGACTTATGGATTTGGTCTCGATTTTTCACGTCCGTGCGTGCGTGCGTCCGCAACCATATCTCGGACATGTATCGACCGATTTCGTTCGTACTTCACACAAATCAACACATGATGCGTACACATGCACCTTACTTCAGAAATGATGCTCTGTATAGTAAGATATCTCAAAAAGTTATTGACGGATTTGGATGAAACTTTGTGAATTGGTTGTGAGTGTGATGAAGAAGAATTGATTCGATTTTGGTGAAGATCCTAATCCTAGCAATTTTTTTTAAGTGAATCTTCACCATTCGGTGATCTCACGCCAAAAATAACGGCATACCGCATAGTATGATATGTCAAGAAGTAGTGGACGGGTTTTGAAAAAAGTAGGTGGTGAGTTGGGTCGGTGAAAATAACAAGCCGATTCGATTTTGGTTCATATCCGATTCAGAGCTGACCGATCAGTGGGATACAAAATGTAAACAGTTCAGCCTGGCGGAGATATGCGCTCTACGAGTGCGTTCTAGTTTAATAGCTCACCTGGAACGTAGTTGCGGGGAGCTTATTGGATGGCGCGCCATCCGTCTGTCCGTCCACAAATACTTGCAACTTCTCTGAAATTGCACGTATAATTTTGATGAAACTTTACCACAACCTTCATCACCCTGGATGTACCAAAGTTTATTAAAAAAAAAATCAGGTCTGAGGGGGTCTACGGAGGGAGTTTATGAGGGGTGAGGGGAAGGGGATTCCTCCCCTATTAAGGAGGTATTTGCTTTCTTCTCAGAAACGACACACACATTCCGATGAAACTTCACTACAATCTTCATCATCTATGGTGTACCAAAGTTTGTTCATGACATTAGAAAAATCGGGCTCCAAGAGGGCGTAAGGGGAGTTGCCCCCAAAATATGTATTGCTTTCTTCTCCACACACACACTTTCGATGAACTTGACCACAACCTTCATCACCATAAAAATCTGGTCTAGGGGGGTGTACAAGGGGTTGCATCCCAAAAGGGGTATTTGCTTTCTTTTCAGAAACGACACAGAAAATTCTGATGAAACTTCACCGCAACCTTCATCACCTGTGATGTACCAAAGATTGTTCATGATATTAGAAAAATTGGGGGTCCAAGGGGGTTGTTCCCCCCCC
>JAXMNL010001924.1:4602-15436 GCA_035128595.1 Eptatretus atami
ACAGGATAGAAACAGGACCGGACCAGAACAGGACAGGATAGGACCAGAACAGGACAGGACCAGAACAGGACAGGACCAGAACAGGACAGGACCAGAACAGGGCCACAACAGAACAGATCCTGCATCCTGTCCTGTTCTGTTCCTGGTCCTGTCGTCTGTTCTGGGTCCGCTGTCTGTTCTGTTCTGGTCTGTTTCCTGTTCTGTGTCCTTCTGCGTCTTCCTATCCTCTGTCCTGTTCTGGTCTGTCCTGTCCTGTTGTCGTCTGGGTCTCTGGTCCTATCACTGTCTGTTCTGGTCCTGTTCTGTTCTTTAGTCCTGTTTTATGTCTGTCTAGTCCTGTTAGCTTTGTCTGTTTCTGGTCCTGTCTTGTCTCCTGCGTCTGTCTGTGTTTGCAGTCCTGTCTGTCTGATTCTGGTACACACTGTCCTGTTTTCTGTTGTCTCCTGCTGTTCTCTGTCTGTTGTCGGTGCCTGTCTGTTCGGCTAGTCTTCTGTTCTGGTCTTCTGTCCTGGTCCGTTGTTCTCGTGTCGATCTGTTTCCTGGTCCTGTCTCTGTCTGGGTTCTGGTCTGTTCTCCTTCTTGTTCGTTCACTGATCGTTCTGGGTCGTCCCTGTTCGTTCCGCTCGGTCGTTCTGTTTCCTGTTTCTGGTCCTGTTCGTCCTGTCCTGTCTTCACTGTCTGTTCGCGTCTGTCCTTCTGTTGGTCTTCCGACTGTCTGCTCCTTGTTTTGTTAGTCTGTCTTATCCTGTCTGTTCTGGTCCTGTCCTTGTTCTATCCTGTCGTGTTCTATGGGTCCTGTCTTCGTTTCTATCCTGGTCCTGTTGGTCTGTCTAAGTCCTGTCGCGTTGGTCCTGTCTTGTTTCATCCTGTTCCTGTTCTGGTCCTAATCTGTCCCTGTTCGGGTTCTGGTCCTGTCCTGATCCTGGTCCTATCCTCCCTGTTCTGGTCCTATCTGTCTTGATCTGGTCCTGTACCTGTTCTGGTCCTGTCTTGTTTCTTCCTGTCCTGTTCTGTTTCTGGTTCTGTCGGGTTTCTGGTCCTGTCCTGTCCTGTTTCGTGTTCTGGTCTGTCCTGTCCTGTTTCTGGTACTATCCTGTCCTGTTATGGTCCTGTTGTCTGTTCCCTGTGTTGGTCTGTCCTGTCCTGTCTCTGGTCCTGTCTATCTGGTCTGTTCTGGTGTGCCATCTTACCTGTTGCTGGATCCTGTCGTGGTTCTGGATCTGCTGGTGCCTCTTGGTTTCTATCCTGTCCATGAGGCTGCCGCCTGTCCTTACGTTTCTAGTCTCCTGTCCTGTTCTCTGATTCTTACTGTCCTGTTCTGGTCACTGTCCTGTTCGGTGGTTCTGGTCCCTGTCTGGTCCTGTTCTGGCCTAGTCTGTTCGGTTCTGGTCCTTTCTGGGTCTGTACCTGTTTCTGGTCTGGTCTGTCTGGTCCTGTCCTTGTTTCTATCCTGTCCTGTATCTGGTCGTGGTCTGTTCTGTCGGCCTGTCCTGTTTGGTCCTGTCCTGTCCTGTTTCTGGTCCTGTCTTGTTTCTATCGCTGTCCTGTTCTGTTCTGGTCCGTGTCTGTTCGGGTTCTGGTCCTGTTTCTGGTCTGTCGTTGCTGTTCGGTGACTATCCTGTCCTGTCCTGTTCTGTTCTGGTCCTTCGCTGTCCCTGTCCTGTTTCTGGTACTATTCCTGGTCCTGTCCTGTTCTGGTCGGTCCTGTTCTGTTTGTGGTCCTGTTTGGTCCGTCGCTGTCTGTCTGGTCACTAGTCCTTGTTTCGCTACGACGTGTCCGTTGCTGGTCCTATCGTGGTCCTGTGTGTCTGCTGTTCTGGTGTGTCCTTAGTTTTCTGTATTTCTGGATCCTGGCTCGCTGTTCTGTCCATCGTGTCTTGTCGTGTGTCCTGTTTGTCTGGTCCGCGGTCTTATGTTTCTGTCTTCTGTTCTGGTCTGGTCCTGGTTTCTGGTCCTGTCTTTGCATGTAGCGTTGTTGACGGATTAGTGGTCTGTTTGTCCTGTTCTGGTCTGTCCTGTTCTGTTCTGGTCCTGTCTGTCCTGTTCCTGTTCTGTTCTGGTCCTGTCCTGTCCTGTTGGTACCTGCCTGTCCTGTTCCTGGTCTGTCTGGTCCCCCTGTCGGTTCCTGTCTCGTTAGGTTTCCTGTTGTCCTGTTCTGTCCTGTGCTGTCCGGTGTTCTTGGGTTCTTGTTTCTCTGTCCTTTCTGGTCCTATCCGTCTGTTGAGTCCTGTTCGTCCTGTTGTCCTGTTCTGGCTGGTCCTGATATTCGCGTTGTGGTACTGTCCTTTGTTCTGGCTAGTGGCCTCCTGTTCTGGTCCTTATCACTGGTTTGTTCTGGTCTGTCCTGTTTCTGGTCCTGTCCTGGTCCTGTTCTGTTCCTGTTCTGGCTCGCTGTGTGCCTGTCTGGTCCTGTTCTGGGTGTCCTGATAGCCTTCCGATTCGTCTATCCTATCTGTCTGTTTCTGTCCCTGTCCCTTTTCTGTCTTCCTGGTCCTGTTCTGGCCTGTTCTGGTCTGTCCTGTCTTCTGGTCTTCCTGTCTGTTTTCTGTGTCCTGTTCTGTTAATCGTCTTCCTTTTCTGGTCCTATCTGTCCTTGGTTCTGGTCTCTTTTCTGGTCGTCCTGTCCTATCCTGTCGTCGTTGGTCCTGTCCTGTCTGTCTGTTTGGTCCTGTCTGTCCTGGTTCTGTCGTTCGGCTTTCTATCCTGTTGTCTGGTCTGTCCTGCCGGTCCCTATCCTGTCGTTTGGTCTATCCTTCTGTGTTCGGTCCTGTCGTGTCTGTCGCTGTCCTGTTCTGGTCTGGGTCCTGTCTTCTCCTGTTCCTGGTCCGCTGGTCCTGTTCCGTGTCGTCTGTTCCTGTTCTGGTCCTATTTGGCTTCGTCTGTCCGTTGATCCACTGTTTCGGTTCGTCTGTTCTGTCCTGGTTCTGTTCGTCCTGATCGGTTCTTGAGGTACTTGCCTTGTTTCGATTCTGGTCTGTTCTGGTCTGTTCTGGTCCTTCTGTTCTGGTCCTAGTCCTGTTCTGGTTCCTGCGTCCTTGTCTGGTCTTTCTGTCTATCCTGTCCTGTTCTGTGTCTGTCTGTTCTGTCTAGTCCTGTTCGGTGCTGCCTGTCCTGTCTCTGGTCCTTGTCGCTGTTTCGTTCCCGTTGATCTGGTCCTGTTCTGTCTAGTCTGTCCTGATGTTCGTGGTCTGTCCGTTGCTGGTCCTGTCCCTTGTTTTCTATTTCTGTTGGTCTACTGTCCTGCTTCGTGGTCTGTCCTGTTGGGTTGTCCTGTCCTGACCTGTTTGTTCTGGTCCTGTTTCTGGTCGCTTCTACCCTGTTTCTGGTCTATCCTTCCGTTTGTCCTGGTTCTGGTCCTATCTGTCTGTCGCTGTCTGTTTCTTGTCTTCTGTTCCCTGTCCTGTTGGTC
This sequence comes from Eptatretus atami, assembly GCA_035128595.1. Classification (NCBI taxonomy): domain Eukaryota; kingdom Metazoa; phylum Chordata; class Myxini; order Myxiniformes; family Myxinidae; genus Eptatretus; species Eptatretus atami. Next base: position 8,012 of record JAXMNL010001924.1, read on the forward strand.
TTCTAAGTTGGATGCTGGTCCCTGTTGTCCGTGTTCTGTTCTGTCCTGTCTCTGATGTTCGGTACCGCTGTCTGTTCTGGTACTGTCTCCTGGACTATCGTATGTCCTGTGCTGTTCTTGAGTCTGTTTCTTGCCTGTTGTCCTGTCCTGTCTGTCTGGTCGTCTGCTGTTCTGGTCCATTGTTTTCTACTAGTCTTGGTTTCCTGTCTGTTCTGGTCCGTCTGGTGTCTGCCTGTACTGGTCCTATGTCCTTTGGTTGTCTTATTTCCTGTCCTGTCTGTTCCTACTGTTGTCTGGTCTGTTTTTATCCTGTCCTGTTCTGTCTACCGGTCCTGTCTGTCCTGCGTTCTGGGTATTCGGTCCTGTCGTCGTGCCTGTTCTGTTCTGTCTGTCCTTCTGTCCTGATCCATTGTCTCTCCTGTTTTGGTCCTTGTCCTGTTCTGGTCTGTCCTGCTGAGTCCTGTCCTGTTCTGGTCCTGTCTGTTCTGGTCTCTGTGTCTTCTGTCGTCTGTCCTGTTTCTGAGTCCTGTTTCTCCTGTCCTGTTGGTCCTTCCTGTTCTGTCTGTCCTGTTCGTTGTGGTCTGTGCTCTGTCTGTTTGCGTTCTTTGCTGTTCTGGTTCTGGTTCCTGGCTGTTCGTTATGTGGCTGTTCTGTTGTCTGTGCCTCCTGTCTCCTTTAATCTGTCGTGGTCTAGTTGGTTTCTGTCCCTGTCTGTCTAGTTCTGGTTCTGGTCCTGTCCTGTTCTGGTCTTCGCTGTCCTGTCCTGTCCGTTCTGGTCCGGTCCTGTTGTCTGTTCGGTCCTGTTTGTCCTGTTCCTGTCCTGTTCTGTCTGTCCTGTCCTGTTCTGGTCCTGATCCTGTTCTATCCGTCCGTGTTCTGGTCCTATCCTGTCCTGTTCTGGCCTGTTTCCTGTCTGTCCTGTCCTGTCCTCTGTTCTGGTCCTATCCTGTCCTGTTCTGTCCTGTCCTGTTCCTTCCTGTTCCCTGTGGTCCTATCCTGTTTTGGTCCTGTTCTGTGTTCCTTTCCTGTCCTGTTCTGGTCCTATCCTGTCTCTGTCCTTCTGGTTCCTGTCCTGTTGCCGTTGTCCTGGTCCTTGCCTGTCCTGTTCTGTTCGTCGGGTCTGTTGGTCCTATCCCTGTCCCTGGTCGCTCTGTTTCTGGTCCTGTCTGTTCTGGTCCAGCTGTCCTGTCTTCTGGTCCTAGTCCTGTTCTGGTCTGTCCTGTTTTCCTGGTCCTGTCGTCTGTCTGTCCTGTCCTGTTCTGGTCCTGTCCTGTTCTGGTCCTGTTTCTTCCTGTCCCTGTTCGGGTTACGTCCTGGTCCTGTCCTGTCCTGTGCTGGTCCTTCTGCTCCTGTCTTGTTTCTGCCTGTTTCTTCTGCTGTCCTGTTCTGGTCTGTCCTGTGGTCCTGTTCTGGTCTTGTTCCTGTTCTGGTCCTGTGCTGCCTTGGTTTCTATCCTGGTCCTGTCTGGTCCTATCTTGTTCTGGGTCTGTTCCTGGTCCTGTTCTGGTCCTGTCTGTCCTGGTCTGGTCCTGTCCAGTTCTGGTCTGTCGTGTCTCTGGTCCTGTCTTGTTCTCTGTTCCTGTTCTGGTCTGTCCTGTTCGTCCTGTCCTGTTCCTGTCCTGTCCTGTCTGTGGTCCTGTCCTGTCCTGTTCTGGTCCTGTCCTGTCTCTGTTTTCTGGTCCTGTCCTGTCCTGTTCTGGTTCCTGTCCTGTTCGTCTGTCTTCTGGTCCTGTTCGTGTCCCTGTTCTGGTCTAATCCTGTCCTGTCCTGTTTCTGGTCCTGTCCTGTTCTGGTCCATCCCTGTCCTGTCTGTCCTGTCCTGGTCCTGTCCTGTTCTGGTCCTATCCTGTTCTCTGGTGTTCTGGTCTGTTCCTGTCCTGTCCTATATCCTGTCCTGTCGCCTATCCTGTTCCTGTCCTGTTCTGGTCCGTATCCTGTTCTGGTCCTATCTGTTCTGGTTCTGGTCCTTCTGTCTGCTGTTCCTGTTCCTGGTTCCTGTCCTGTTCTGTGTCTGGTCCTGTCTTCTGGTCCTATCCTCTCCTGTTCTGGTCCTATCCTTCCTGTTCTGTTCTGGTCGCTGTCCTGGTTCTCCTCTCCTGTCCTGTTCTGGTCCTATTGTCCTGTTCTGTTGTGGTCCTGTCTGATCTGTCCTGGTCCTGTTTTCTATCCTGTCCTGTTCTGGTTCCTGTCCTGTCTGTTCTGGTCCCTGTCCTGTTCTGGTCTATCCTTTGTTCTTCCTGTCCTGTTCTGGTCCTGTCCTGGTCCGTAGGTGTCCTCCTCCTGTCTTCTGGTCCTATCCTGTCCTGTTCTGTTGTGGTCCTGTCCTGTCCTGGTCCTATTCTGTCCTGTTCTGGTCCTGTCCTGTCGGTTGTTCCTGGTCCCTGGTCTGTCTGGTCCTGTCCTGTCTCTGTGTTCCTGTCTGTCGTTCTATCCTGTCCTGTCCTGGTCTTCCTGGTCCTGTTCAGGTGCCTGTCTTGGTCCTTCCTGATCGCTGTCCTGTTCTGGTCCTGTCCTGGTCCTGTCCTTGTTTCTATCCTGTCCTGTTCTGGTCTATCCTGTCCTTGTTCTGGTCCTGTCCTGTTCTGGTCCTGTCCCTGTTTCTATCCTGTCCTGTTCTGAGTCCTGTCCTGTCCTGTCGTGTCCTGTCCTGTTCGCGTTCTGGTCCTCGCTGGTCTGTTCTGGACCTGTCCGTCGGGTTCTCGTCCTGTTCTGGTCCTGTCCTCTTTCTATCCTGTCCTGTTCTGGTCCTGCCCTTGGGTTCTGGTCCTGTTCTGTTCTGGTCCTATCTGTCGTGCTGGTCTGTCCTTCCTGTTCCTGTCCTACTGTCCTGTCTTTGTCTGGTCTGTCCTGTTCTGGTCCTGTTTTCTATCCTGTCTGTTTGGTCGCTATCCTGTCCTTTTCTGGATCCTTGTTTCTCTATCCCTGTCCTGTCCTGTTCTTAACTATTGGCTGTCCTGTTCTGGTCCTTCCTGTCCTGTCTGTTCTGGTCCTCCTGTCCTGTTTCTGGTCCTGTCCTGTCCTGTCTTGTTCATGGTCCTGTCCTGTTCTGGTCCTGTCCTGTCTGTCTGGTCTATCGCTGTTCTGGTCCTATCCTGTTCTGGTCCTATCCTGTCTCTGTTTCTGGTCTATCCTGTCCTGTCCTGTTCTGGTCCTATCCTGTCCTGTCCTGTTCTGGTCCTATCCTGTTCCTGTTTCTGGTCCTATCCTGTCCTGTTCTGTTTGTGGCCGCTGTTCTGTCCTGTCCTGTTTCGTGGTCCTGTCCTTCTTCTGGTCCTGTCCTGTTCTGGTCCTATCCTGTCCTGTCTGGTCCGGTCCTGTTTCTATCCTGTCCTGTTTCTGGTCCTGTCCTGTGTTTTGGCTTGTTATCCTGTCCTGTTCTGGTCCTGGTCCTGTCCTGTCCTGTTCTGGTCCGTGTCCTGTTCTGGTCACCTGTTCTGGTCCTGTCCCTGTTTGTGTCCTGTTCTGTTCTGGTCCTGTCCTGTTTCTATCCTGTCCTGTTCGCGTTCTGGTCCTGCCCTGGTCCTGTTCTGGTCCTGTGCTGTTCTGTTCTGGTCCTGTTCTGTTCTGGTCCTGTTCTGTTCTGGTCCTGTCCTGTCTGTTCTGGTCTATCCTGTCCTGGTCCTATCCTGTCCTGTCTTTCTGGTTCCTTCCTGGTCCTGTCCTTTCCTGTCCTGTCTGCTGTCCTTTCCTCTCCTGTCCTGTTCTGGTTCTGTCCTGTTCTGGTCCTGTCCTGTTTTTATCCTGTCCTGTTCTCTGGTTCCTGCTCCTGTTCTGGTCCTGTCCTGTTCTGGTCCTGATCCTGTTTTGGTCGCTGTTCTGTTCTGGTCCGTCCTGTCCTGTTCTGGTCCTGTCCTGTTCTGGTCCTATCCTTCCTGTTCCTGTTTCTGTCCTGTCCCTGGTCCTATCCTGTCTTTGTGGTCCTGTTCTGGTCCTGTCCTGGTCCTATCCTCTTCCTGTTCTGGTCTCATATCCTGTCCTGTTCCTGTCTATGTGTCCTATCCTTCGTCCTGTCTGTTCTGGTCCTGTCCTGTTCTGTTGTGGTCCTGTCCTGTTCTGGTCCTGTTTCTATCCTCTCCTGTTCTGGTCCTATCCTGTCCTGTTCTGTTTTTGGTCCTGTCCCTGTCCTGTCCTGTTCTGGTACTAATCCTGTCCTGTCCTGTTTCTGGTACTATCCTGTCCTGTCCTGTTCTGGTCCCTATCCTATCCTGTCCTGTTCTGGTCCTGTGCTGTTCTGTTCTGGTCCTGTTCTGGTCCTGTTCTGTTCTGGTCCTGTCCTGTCCTGTTCTGGTCTATCCTGTCCTGGTCCTATCGTCCTGTCTGTCCTGTTCTGTTGTGGTCCTGTCCTGTGTGGTCCTGTCCTGTCCTGGTCCTGTCCTGTTCTGGTCCTGTTTCTTATCCTGTCTGTTCTGGTCCTATCCTGTCCTGTTCTGGTCCTTGTTTTCTATTCCTGTCCTGTTCTGGTCCATCCTGTCCTGTTCTGTCCTGTCCTGTTCGGGTTCTGGTCCTCTCTGTTCTGGTCCTGTCCTGTTCTGGTTTCCTTCCTGTTCTGTCCTGGTCCTAGTCCTGTCCTGTCCTGTTCTGGTCCCCTATCCTGTCCTGTCTGGTCCTTTCTGTCCTGTTCCTGGTCCGCTGTCCTATTCCTGTCCTGTCCTGTTCTGGTCCTATCCTGTTCTGGTCCTGTTCTGGTCCTGTTCTGGTCCTGTCCTGTTCTGGTCGTCTGTCCTGGTTGTCATCCTGTCCTGTCTGTGTCTGTCCTGTTTGTCTTCTGTCCTCTGTCTGTTCTATCCTGTCCTGTTCCTTCCTGTTTCTGAGTCCTCTCCTGTTCTGGTCCTATCCTGTCCTGTCCTGTTTCTGGTCGCTTCCTATCCTGTCCTGTCCTGTTCTGGTCCATCCTTCCTGTCCTGTCCTGTTCTTGGTCCTATCCTTCTCCTGTCCTGTTCTGGTCTATCCTGTTTCTGTCCTGTCCTGTCTGTTTGGTCCTGTTGATGGTCCTGTCCTGTTCTGGTTCTGTCCTGTTCTGGTCTGTCCTGTTCTGGTCCTATCCTGTCTCTGTCCTTGTTCTGGTCCTATTCTGTCTGTTTTCTGGTCCTATCCTGTCCTGTCCTGTTTGTTCTGGTCCTGTCCTGTCTTGTTCTGGTCCCTGTCTGTGTCTGGTCCGTCCTGTTCCTGGTCGGCTGTCCTGTTCGGGTTCTGGTCCTGTCTGGTCCTGTCCTGTCCCTGGTCCTATCCTGTCCTGTTCTGGTCCTATCCTGGTCTGTGTTCTGTTCTGTGTGCCCTGTCCTTGTTCCTGTCCTGGTCCTGTTCTGTTCTGGTCCTGTTCTGGTCCTGTCCTGTCTGGTCCTGTCCTGTCCTGTTCTGTTCTGGGTCCTGTCCCTGTCCTGTTTCTGGTCCTAGCTGTCTGTTTCTGGTCTTCTGTCCTGTTCTGGTCTGTCCTTCTGTTTCTATCCTGTCCTGTTCTGGTCCTGTCCTTGTTTCTATCCTGTTCTTGGTCCTGTCCTGTCCTGTTCTGGTCCTGTCCTGTTTCGTCTGTCCTTGTTGTCATCCTGTCCTGTTTCTGGTCTCCTGTCCTGTTCTGTCCTGTCCTGTTCGGTTCTGGTCCTGTCCTGTCCTGTTCTGTTCTGGTCCTGTCTGTCCTGGTCCTGTCCTCTCTGTTTCCTGGTCCTGTCCTCTGTTCTGGTCCAGTCACTTGTCTGTCTATCCTGTCCTGTTCTGTTCTGGTCCTGTCTCTGGGTCCTGTTCCTGTTCGGTTCTGGTCCTGTTTCTGGTCCTGTCTGTCCTGTCCTGTTTATCTAGTCCTGTCCGCTGTTCTGGTCCTATCGTCCTGTCCCTGTTCTGGTCCTGTCCTGTTCTGGTCCTTCCTGCCTGTCCTGTTCTGTCTGTCCTGTCTCTGTCTCTCGTCCTTGGTCACGGTCCTTGTTTCTATCCTGTCCTGTTCTGGTCCTGTCTTGTTTATTCCTGGTCCTGTTCTGGTCGACTGTCTGTCCTGTTCTGGTCTGTCTGTTCTGGTCCTGTCCTTCCTGTTCCTGTTGGTCCGTCCTGTTTCTTGTTTCTGGTCCTGTCCTGGTCCTGTCCTCTGGTCCTGTCTGGTCCTGTCCTGTTTCTGTTGTGGTCCTGTTTCTGATTCTGGTCCTGTCCTGTTTCTAGTCCTCTGGTCCTGTTCTGGTCCTGTCCTGTCCTGTTCTGGTCCTGTCTGCTGTTCTGGTCTATCCATTCTCTCTGTTCTGGTTCCTGGTCCTGTCCTGTTTCTGTTTCTGGTCCTGTCTGGTCCTGTCCTGTCCTGTCCTGTTCTGGTCCTGTCCTGTTCTGTTGTGGTCCTGTTCTGTCCTGGTCCTGGTCCTGTTTCTATCTGCCTGTCCTGTTCTGGTCCTGTTTCCTTGTTTCTATCCTGTCTGTGCTGTTTCTGGTCCTGTTCTGGTGCCTGTCCTCGTCCCTGTTTCTGGTGTATCCTGTCCTGTCTGTTGTAGTCTGTCCTGTTCCTGGTCCTATCCTCTCCTGTTCTGGTCCGATCCTGTCTTGTTCTGGTCCTGTCCTGTTCTGGTCCTGTCCTGTTCTGGTCCTGTCCTGTTGGTCCTGTCCTGTTCTGGTCCTATCCTGTCCTGTTCTGGTCCTGTCCTGTTTCTGGTCCTGTAGGTTCAACTGTTTCTCCTCGCTGGTCCTGTTCTGGTCCTGTCCTGTCCTGTTCTGGTCCTATCCTGTCCTGTTCTGGTCGGTTCCTGTCGTCCTGCCCTGCCGTCCTGTTCTGGGCCTTCCGTGTTCGGTGTTCTCGGTCCTGTTCTGGTCCTGTTCCTGGTCGCTTTTCTATCCTGTCATGTTCTGGTCACTGACCCTGTTCTGGTCCTGTTCTGTTCTGGTCCTTAGCTGTCCTGTTTCTGGTCTGTCCTGTCCTGTTCTGGTCCTATCCTGTCCTGTTCTTGTTCTGGTCCCTGTCCTGTTCTGTTCTGGTCCTGTCTGTTCTGGTCTCCTGTCCTGTCCTGTTCTGGTCCTGTTCTCTTGTTCTATCCTGTCCTGTTCTGGGTCCTATCCTGTCCTGTTCTGGTCCTGTCCTGTTTCTAATCTCCTGTTCTCCTGTCCTGTTTCTGGTCCTGATGTTCTGTTCTATCCTGTCCTGTTTGGTCTGGTACTTCAAATGTTCCTGTCTTGTTCTGTCCTGTTTGCTGTCCTGTCCTATCCTGTCCTGTCTCTGTTCTGGTTCTGGCCCTATCCTGTCTTGTCTGGTCTGTCCTGTCCTGTCTTGTTCTGGTCCTGTCTTGTTTCTAGGTCCTGTCCTGTTCTGGTCCTTTCCTGTTTCTGTCCTTCTGTTTTCTGGTCCTTCTCTGTCCTGTTTCTGGTCCTATCCTCGTCTGCTGTCCTGTTCTGGTCCTATCCTGTCGCTGTCCTGTTCTGGTCCTATCCTGTCCTGTTTCTGGTCCTATCCTGTCCTGTTTG
>JAXMNL010001925.1:459-10887 GCA_035128595.1 Eptatretus atami
ACTTTGGAAGTCTTGTGTCGTCTGGTCTTGCGTCCAAGGTCTGTTGTGGTCCAAGTCTTTTTAGACGACTTGGGGCAGTCGGGGGTGGAGTCTGTCCTAGTGGTCCGTGGGGAGAAAGGCGTCACAGACCTGCCCCCACCTTGCAAAGCCCGAGATCAGGCCGGCTAGTCTAGTGGCCGTTGGGGGAGAAGGCGTTCAAGACCTGCCCCACCGGCAAGGCCCGAGATCAGGCGCGGCCTGTCCTAAGTGGCCGTGGGGAGAAGGGCGCCACGACCTGCCCCACCGTTTTGCAGGCCCAGAGATCAGGCGCGTGCTGTCCACGTGGCCGTGGGGAAGAAGGCCGTCGTTCTCTCGACTGCTGCCCACCCGTTGCAAGGCCCGGATCAGGCGCGGCTGCGCTAGTTGCGTGGGGACGAGACGTCGGCGACCTATAAGCCCACTGCGTCGCACCACGAAAGGGTGCGGGTAAAGACGCTTTCGGTCTCGTGGGCTTTTCGCCGTGACTATGCTATATCCACATCTATGGCCCACGAGACATTTAAAGGTTCTACGGCTATCCTCGTCTACCCCCTTGGCACTGTGTATGGAAGGTCTTTCTTTGTTTTTGTATGGCCATGCTGTTAGGCCGGCCATGTCCTGCCAAGTAAGAAACTGTGTAAGTGCTTGTAAATAATAATATGAGTCGCTGGTCGTATTGCTTTTGCATTCTTTTGTTGCTTGTATATTGCATGATTCCTTGCTTGTGTTTGTTGTGGCAATATGTGCTTTGAATGAATGTATCCCGTTCGTGCGTCTCTTTCCCCATTGAAGTGCCATCTTGCATCAGGTAGAAGGTATTGGTAGTGCGGTTTAGACACCCCAGTAAATAATTGAACGTCTCGCCTTTCGAGGTCGGCGATTAACACCGCTCGTTTATCACTGTAGCACGGAACGGACCGCTTTAAGGGGTTTCGTGTCCGGAGTCGGACTGCGTGCATGGTACAACTCTCGGTACGCTACCACGCGCGGGTTATTAGGTATATCACATTCGGCGTTCACCCTATTTCGTGCGGGTGTAGAATGCGGACTGGGTTGTTGGTGAAGGTTAACCCCCACACCTGTGGCTAGCTTCCTTGACGGTAGTATCCATAGAGGGTCACGACTGAATATGTCCGTAATCCGGTGGGCGACAGCGTCGATTTGAGTACGTGGACCGATTAAGTCACGCCGGGGCGGGCCAGAATTCGTAACATTGGTGTACAGAGAGTAGTGGATTCAAATCCACCTCGGTCTCCAACTAATTTACGGGATCGGACAGGGTGTGCAGAAGCAACCAGCCCTCCGTATCCCCCCAAATTACGAGCAAGCCAAATTTAATCCCTTTGCGAGAAATAAGATGGAGTTTCAAGGCGAGTGTGTGCGGGGTAGAAATGAATATGTGTCAGTAATAGAATCCATGGCCCGGATGGTTCTTTTATAACTCCACCGCTAATTACAATCCAGGGGAGCTCACCCTCATATTCTGACACAGGACTTTGCCTGGCAAAACGGAGTCACAGATGAGAGGAGCGGCCGCACTTCATGCCCTTTAGGCCATGTGGTCGCCGCTAATTAATGGCGCTACGAACGGGCAAACGACACGAGGACGAGCGCTTCCCAACAAACTGTTTTTCAACACACGGGGTCATGGCAGGGCGAGGGCAAGGAGGACGGCAGATAGATAATGCAGATTTGAATTGGACGAGGCACAGGAAACGAATTCCGGGGGTTGGAAAAGGACTTAACAACGCAGACGGGTTCATGAAGTATTACGTGCACACGGAAGCACAACGATTGGCCGAATGCCCAGGAGCAAATTCATGGGCTGGAAGAGGACTTTGGCCTAGCACAGTCGAGAGCATACATAAGTGAAAACGACGTTAGTACATGGTTGCGATGGTTTTGCTACAGAAAGGCGAGGTGAACAGAATAAAAGGAAAGAGGAAGCAGAACATTGATATCTCCCAGGATAGGAACACTTAGAAGGAAGAATGGAAAAACGAGCCTCGAAAGAAACAAAAGGAGCACGATCTTTAGGAGTAAAACGTACTAATGGAAACAAATATTGGAGGGGGCAAGGCGGTTCAAAGAACTCAGAGGGGAGAGTGAGGGAAATACAGTTGGAAGAGAAAAAATGCGTGAACACCGTGGGGAGTTGGAACAATTGAAGGAAGAGATAAGAACAGGCAATCAGGCAAGAGCCTAGAACGGAAGATAAAAAGAGGAGAGGGACAGCGGAGGAAAGGACAGAGAATTGCTGGAAAGTCAGACACATTTCGAAGAACTGCAGGGAGAAATGAGGGAGGAAGGAGAAAGGAAAACAAAGCTAGAAAAGAAGAAAAACGCAAACAAGATGGGCAATTGAACTACTGAAGCAGAGGTAAGGGCAAGCCAGTTTAAAAGAAGAATCCTGGAAGGGGAGATAAGAATGGAATGGAAAGGAATGGCAGAAAAAACTAAAGGAATACAGTAAAAAAAGGTACGAATTGAGGAGGGAAGCAGTGGAAAGAAGGATGCAAATGAAGTGAAGAAGCATGCAAAATTGAGGAGAATTAGAAAAAAAACTTCTGAGATACTGAACACGAAAACAAAGAAAGAGGATTACAAAACGAACTGAAGATGTTAAAGGGAAAGGAGAGAACGGAAAATGAAACGTTGAGAACCACACTGGTCAGATCAAACAGTTTGAAGCCAAAGCAAGGTGCGGGTAAGACCCTTCGGTCATCACGGCCCACGACCATAAAGGTCTATGGACCCTGTCTACCCCCTTGCCTGTGAGGGAGTCTTCTTTTGTTTTTTGTATGCATGCTGGTGGCGCCGTGTCCTGCAAGTAGAAACTGTGTAAGTGCTAGTAAATATAATTATCATCAGTCGTATGCTTTTGCATTCTATTTGTTGCTTGTTATATTGCATGATTCCTTGCTTGTGTTGTGTGTTGTTGCATGTGCTTGTAATAAAATGTGCTTGTGTGTGAAATGTATCCCGTTCGTCGTCTCTTCCCCATTGAAGTGGTGCTGAAGTAAGGACTGTGGTAGTGGCTTTAACACCCAGTAAATAACTCCGTCGAGGTCGGCGATAACTGCGCTCGGTATCCCTCTCCAGCGGTCTTAAGCCGGTTCGTGTCCGTGAGTCGACTGCGGCGTGGTACAACTCTCGTACGCTACCCGCGCGGGCTTAGGTATATCGACATTCGTGGCGATTCACCCTATTTCCACGCGGGTGGAATGCGGACTGGGTTGTAGTGAGGTTTAAAACCCCACCCGTGGCTAGCTCCTTGACGGTATAGTTCCAAGTGGGTCACGACTGAATTGTCCGTTCGGTGGCGACTGCGTCGCGAATTGAGTTACGTGGCCGATCGCCTCCGGGCGAGGCCGGCGCGAAATTCGTAACATTAAATCATGTATCTTCAAACCGGAGCAAATATAACTATTAAAACATAGCTTATTTAATAACACAAATCCTTCATTGCTATTTAAATACTAACACCTCATTTCTTATTTAAACACTAAACACTCATTGATTAATTATTAAATACTTAACCTGATCTGCTTAAAAAACTTAAACCCCATTGTTTATTTTTAAATACTTAAATCTTCATTGCTTATTTAAACACTTAAACCACATTGTTCTATTTAAATACTTAAAGCTTCATTGCTTATTTTAAACACTTAAACCACCATGTTTATTTAGATTACTAAAGCCTCATTGCTTATTTAAATACTTTAACACTCAATTCTTAATCTGATCCACTTGTTTGCTTATATACACACTTAAACCCCATGTTATTTAAAATACTTAAATCCTCATTGCTTATTTAATAACGTTAGTCTTTGCTTTATGATCTACTCATTGCTTATTTATCATACATCCTCATTGTTTATTTTAAAATACTAATCCTCATTGCTATTTAAATACTTAAACCATCTTGACATAACTCATTGTATATTGAAATACTTAAATCCTCATTGCTTATATATTAAATAGATGTATAATCTTGCTTATTAAATCGTCTTATTTAAATACTTAAAATCCCATTGCTTATTTAAATACTCTACTCCTGATTGCTTATTTAAATACATAAATCCTCATTGCTTATTTAAATACTTATAATCCTTATTGTGTATTTAAATACCTAAATCCTCATTGTTTATTGAAACACTCAATCCTCATTGCTTATTTAAATAGTTAAATCCTCATGCTTATTAAATATATTAACTCATTGCTTATGTAAAATGTAAACCTCATTGCTTATTAATAACGTAAACCTCATTGCTTATTTAAATACTAAAACCTCATTGGTTATTTAATAACGTAATCATTGCTTATTTAAATACGTGTTAACCCTCATTGCCTTTTTAAATACTTAAACCTCATTGCTTATTTAATAACGTAAACCTCATTGCTTATTTAAATACTTAAATGTCATTGCTTATTTCAAACACGTTTAAACCTCATTGCTTATTTTAAATACTTAAACCCTCATTGCTTATTTAAATACTTAAACCTCATTGCTTATTTAAATACTTAAATCCTCTTTGCTGATTTAAACGCTTAAACCTCATTGCTTTTTTGACGCTAATCCTCATTGCTTATTTAAACACTTAAACCTCATTGCTATTTAAAAGTTTGAATCCTCATTGCTTATTTAATACTAAACCTTTTATTTAAATACTTAATCTCATGCTTATTTAAATACCTTAAATCCTCATGGCTTAATTTAAATACTCTACTCTCATTGTTTATTTAAATAATAATCCTCATTGCTTATTTTAATACTTAAATCCTCATTGCTTATTCATACTTAAATCCTAATTGTTTATTTAAATACTTCAATCTTCATGCTGATTTAAATACTTAATGCATTGCTTATTAAAATACTTAAACCTTATTGTCTTATTGAACACTCTAAATCCTCAATTGCTTATTTAAAGACTTAAACCTCCTAGTTTGCTTATTAAATACTTAACCCTCATTATTTATTTAAATACTTAAACCTCATTTCTTATTTAAATACTTAAATCCTCATTGTTTATTTAAAATACCTAAATCCTCATTGTTTATTTAAATACTTAATCCTCATTGCTTATTTCACTACTTAAACCTCATTGCTTATTTAAATCATGAAATCCTCATGCTTATTAATACTTAAACCTCATGTTTTATTGAAATCGTAAATCTCAGCTTATTTAAATACTTAAATCGTCATTGCGCTTATTCTAATAACAGTAAACCTCACTGCTTATTTTAAATACTTAAATCCTCATTGCTTATTTAAATACTTAAATCCTCATTGTTATTATTAAAATACTTAAATTCATTGCTTTTTAAATACTTAAACCCTCATTGTTATTGAAATACTTAAATCCTCATTGCTTATTTAAATACTTAAATACTCATTCTTATTTTAAATACTTATATCCTTATTGTTTATTTAAATACCCTAAATTCCATCATTGTTTATTTAAACACTCAATCCATCATTGCTTATTATAAATAGTTTAAATCCTCATTGCTTATTTAATACTTAAAACCTCATTACTTATTTAATAATGTAAACCTCATTGCTTATTTAATAACGTAAACCTCATTGCGCTATTTAAACTTAAACCTCACTTGGTTATTTTATAACGTAAACCTCATTGCGTATTTAAATAGTTAAACCTCATTGCTTATTTATGAAGTTAAACTGATGTTTGTAAATAGTCAAATCTCATTGCTTATTTAAAATACTTAAGCTATGCTTACAATCCTTCGACTTATTTTAACTTAAAACCTCATTGCTTATTTAAATCACTTAAATCCTCTTTGCTGATTATAAACGCTTAAACTCATTGCTTTTTTTTGAAAGCGTGATATCCTCATTGCTTATTTAAACACTTAAACCTCATTGCTATATAATAGTTAAATCTCATCTTTCATATTTGCTTATTTAAATACTTATAACCACTCATTGCTTAATTTAAATACTTAAATACAATCCTCTTTGCTGATCTTAAACGCTAACACTCATTGCTTTTTTGAACGCTACATCTATTGCTTATGTAAAACATCTTAAAACTCAATTGCTTATATAAATAAGTTAAATCCTCATTTGCTTATTTAAAACTTAAACCTCATTGCTTATTTAATACTAACTCCTCATTGCTTATTTAAATACTAAATCCATGGCTTATTTAAATACTCAACTCCTCATTGCTTATTTAAATACTTAAATCCTCATTGCTTATTTTAATACTTAAATCCTCATGTGCTCTATCTTAAATACTTAAATCCTAATTGTTTATTTAAATACTTCACTTCATTGCTGATTTAAATACTTAATGCATTGCTTATTTAAATACTTAAAACCTCATTGCTATTTGAAACACTTAATCCTCATTGCTCCTTATTTTAAACACTAACCCTCAGCTATCTATAAACTACTAACCTCGCAACTTTTGTATTTAATACTTAACACCTCATTTAATTATTTAATACTTAAATCCCTATTGATGGTCTATATTTATACTACATGATCTCTTCCATCTGAATCTATTGTTATCTAATCCTTAATCTCATCTCGTTCTCTCTTAAATGCTTCAACTACCTCAGTGATTCTTCATTCAATATTCAGATCTTGCTCTATATAATACGCTCAAGATCTCTTAGCCTTCTTAATCTTGAATACTAACGCTCTCAATCTAGTTTATTGCAATATCGTTAAATCTGCTCGATTGCGTATATCGTTGCTCGCAATACTTTAAATCGTCATTCTCTACTCTGTATTTATTACGTAAAACCTCATTCTGCTTATTTAAAATACTTCAAAATCCTCCATTGCTTATTTCAAATACTTAAATGTCTCAGTGCTATTAAATCTTAAAATTAGCTTTAAACTATTACTCTTCACTTCCTAGCGTGTTTATTGAATTCTTAATCCTTCATTGGCTTATTTGAAATACTGTAAATCACATTTCCGCTTATTTAAATACTCTAAAATATCTATTACTTTATGTATAAATAGGTCTCTATATCTCCATTGTTTATTTAAATACCTAAAATCCCATATGTTCATATTCAAACTATACGATCCACTCAAGTGCTTATTTGAATACTTAAATTCTCATTTGCCTTTTTAAATGCTGAAACCTCATTACTTTTTTTTGAAACACTATAAACCTCATTGCTTATTTTAAACACATTAAACCTCATTGCTTATTAAACACTTAACCTCATGTTGCTTACTTTAAATACTTAAACCTCATGCTTATTTAAATACTTAATCCTCATTTGTTTTTATTTAAATTACCTAAATCCTCATTGCTTATTAAATACTTAAAATCATTCGCTTATTTAAAAAACTTAAATCCTCAATTGCTCTATATTATATACTTTACTATCTCCTCATTGTTTATTTGAATACCTAAATCTCATTGTTCATTAAATACTTAATCCTCATTGCTTAGATTTGAATACTTGAAATCTCATTGCTTTTATAACGCTTTAAAAGCTCATTACTTTTTTGAACGCTTAACACTCATTGCTTATTACCTTAAACCTACATTGCTTATATTAAACCTCATTGCTTATTTAATACTAACCTCATTGCTTATTTAAATACTTAAGCCTCATTGTTATTCAAATACTATAATCCTCATTGTTTATATTAAATACTAATCTATTGTTTATTTAAATACTTAATCCTCATTGCTTATTTCACTACTTCAAACATCCATTGCTAATTTTACAATACCGAATCCTCAGTTGCTTATTCATAAATACTTAAACTCGATTGTTTATTGTAAATCGTTATAATCTCATTGCTTATTTAAATAACTTAAATGCTCATTGCTTATTTAATAACGTAAACCCATTGCTTATTTTAATAAATTTAAATCTCAGATGCTTATTAAATACTTAAATCCTCATTGTTTTATTAAATACCTATAAACCATTGCTTATTTAAATACTTAACCTTCATTGTTTATTGAGAATACCTTAAATCCTCTTGCTTATTAAATAATAAACCTTCATTGTTTATTGAAATACTATTAAATCCCATTGCTTATTTCAATACTTAAATCCCATTGCTTTATTGAATACTTATATCCTCATTGTTATATTAATACCTAAGATCCTCAATTGTTCATTTAATACTTAAAATCCTCATTTCTCATTTGAATACTTAAATCCTCAATTGCCTTTTTAACGCTAAACCTCATTATTTTTTGAACGCTAAGAACCTCAATTGCTTATTTAAACACTTACACCTCAATTGCTTATTTTAAATACTTCTAAACCTCATATTGCTTATTCAAAACTATATCCTCATTCGCTTATTTAAAATACTTAAATCCTATTGCTTATATTAAACTGAGTCTAGCTCTCTTGCTATTATAGTCATTTTTGAAATCTCTTGAACCTGTATTTAAATACTCCTATGCCTCATTCGCTTATTTAAATGACTTTAGATCCTCATTGGCTTATTTTATAGTGAAACCTCACTGCTTATCTTAAATTAGTTAAATCCTCATTGTTTATTTAAATATCTAAACTACATTGCTTATTTAATACGTATGTCATTGCTTATAAATAGTTAAAGCCATCATTTCTTATTTAAATATTAATCCTCAATTGCTTATTTAATAACGTAAACCTCATTGCCTATTAATAGATTAATCCTCAATTGCTTATTTAATAGCTAAACCTCACTGCATAACGTACTCTTGCTTATTTAATATACATAAACCTCATTCGCTTATTGTTATAAGCTAAATCATTGCTATTTAATAAATTAACCCTCATTTGTCTTATTTAAATTTAATTCCATTGCTTCATCTAAACTCCTCATTGTGCTATCTTAACATACACAATCTCTCATTCTGTCTCTATTTAAATACTTAAACCTCATTGTTTATTTATACATAGCTCAATGTTAACCTATATATTGTCTATTGCTTATTTTAAATACTAAGTCTATTTAAACTATCCTAATCCTATTGCTTGTATATATCCATTGTTAATAAGTAATCTCAAACTCTCATTACTCACTATTAGATTCCATTAATACTTAAATCCTCATGCTGCTTATTTATAATGTAATCATTAGATTACACTAACCTCATTGTTATTAACTTAAATAGCTTTTATTTAAAGCTCTTCTAATAAATTAGCCTTGCTTATAACTAATAACGTCAACGCTCATTGCTTATTAAATAGTTTAATCCTCATTGCATTATTTGAAATACAAATTAATCCTCATTGTCCATTTTTAAATGCTTAAATCGTATTGCTATTTAAACACTTAGAACTATCATTGCCTCTATATCTCAACTCTAAACTTCTGATGATTATGAAATCATGCTTAATTTAAATACGTTATGTGCTTATTAAATACTTAATCTCCTTGCATTGTTTATTTAAATACCTCTAAATCCTCTTGTTATTTAAATACTTAATACCTCATGTCTTTATTCGACTATATTAAACCTCATTGGTAATTTAAATGACCTAAATCCTTCACTTGCTATTTAAATACTTTAACTCATTGTTTATTTAACATCGTTAATTCCTCATTGTTATTTAAATTACTTAATCCATCTCATTGCTGTATTTAATAAGTAAAACCGTCATCTGCTTTATTTAAATCTTTAAATCCCATTGCTTATTTAATAAACTTCAACCTCATTGTTATATTAGAAATACTTAACCTCATTTGCTTAGTTCTAAATACTTCAACCTCATTGTTTAGTTGAAATACTTAATTCCTGCATTGTTACTTTAATACTTTAAACATATTGCTTATTTCAATACTTAAATCCTATTTGCTTATTTGAGAATACTTCTATCCTCATTGTTTATTTAAATAGCCTAAAATCCCTCCATTGTCATTTAAATACCTTATCCTCATATTGTCATTTGAATTACTTAAATCCCATGCTTTTTAAACGCCTTAACCTCATTACTATTTTTGAACGCTTAACTCATTTGCTTATTTTAATACCACTTAAACCTCATTGCTTATTTAAATCTTTAAACCTCCATTTGCTATTTAAAATACTTAAACCCATTGAGTTATTTATACATTAGACGAACTCATTGCTTACTTTAAATAGTTAATATCCTCATTGCTTTTATTATAACTACTATATAATGTTTGCGTACAATTATATTGTTAATATACAAAACATCATTGCTTATTTAAATAACCTTAAACCCTCATTGCTTATTTAAATTACTTAAACCTCATGCGTATTTTAAATACTTAAATTCCTCTTTGCTGATTTAAACGCTTAAACCTCATTGCTTTTTTGAACGCTGAATCCTCATTGCTTATTTAAATAGTTAAACCCTCATTGCTCATTTAAATACTTAAACCTCATTGCTTATTTAAATACTTAATCCTCATTGCTTATTTAAATACTTAAATCC
>JAXMNL010001926.1:168-15287 GCA_035128595.1 Eptatretus atami
CCGCGTTCATCGCCCTCCGAAGCCTGAATTTCCGCGCGCGCAGGGCATTCTGTGAAAGTCGGGAGTAGTTTCCTCGAGCGACTCGTTTGCCCTAGAAACCCTTTCGAGTCGTGGCTAACGCTGTCCGGACCGCCCCAAGACAACCCTCTTTAGGCGGCATTATCGAAAAGGTAAACGAGATTGAAAGACTACGGTTTTGGACAAAAAAAAATTGTCTAGATTTAGTTAGAGGTACGACTTAGATGGGTAAATTTAATTTTGTAGTTGGGGGTTATATCGAAACAAAATTGTAAAAAGGGGATGTTTAAAAGCAAAAAAGTAATAACAACGGGATAGAGTGTAAGTTAGTGTAAACCGAACGCGTTCAAATCAGCCAAGGCTCGGATGTTCTCCGAACGTTAAAAACGACGTCCAGAACGAGGAAACACAGAAGCACAAATCACAGAAAAAGGATTTAATCGTAGTCCACAGCACCTATAAAGATGCGACAGGACAATAGCGGACAGTGAGAAAATGGTGAACGTTTTCCTCGGCATAAGCCCACCCAATGACAATGAGTTGCTCACCCAAAACCACATGAGTGGTCGGTTCAAAGTAAAGGCTAAGGGCAATACCTTGAAAGCAACCAATAGGACACACGCAATGCAGCATGCACAAAACTTGCACGCGTGCACGGCGTGAACGCATGCACTGGATCGATTTCTTCATCTGACGTTACAATTAAACCTAAATCTCCATGCACACAAAGCACAATCAAAATGCAGTGTATGCAGCAGAAGGTAGTAGGGATGTGCAGAATTTAAAAGGAAATTGCATATTAACTTATTTGGGAGCGAAGTGGAAGTGCTAAGATGAATTATTATCGAAAATTTGTTCTGCAATCAGGGATTTTTTCAGCAGTGGCGGCGAGGGTTAAAACGGCGCCCGGGCAAGTGGGAAATTGCAGTCCCGTAGGCCTTTAAACTTGATGGATTTGAATGGAATTCCCATAAGGGATACGATTTATCGATTTTTTCGAATATCAGAAGGTTATGGAAAAATTTATACCCATGACCTAAGTTGGACAAAAGCCATAATCTCGTACCGAATGATGGAATCGGTTGGAGTTTGTTGAATGCATAACGACCATACACACACACAATCCTCAGTTTTTTAGATATAAGATTAATATACTTATATTATGAAACATGTTACAAATGTAAAGCTTATCTGCTAACCTTAATCATGAGGTATACATGATATTATTGCAACCATAGGATAACATTACTAGAGTAAATGATAACCAACGACATTATATTGCTTCATATAAGTATATTGAAATTTTAATGAATAGAGTGGATATAGATGTTTACTGCTTATATGTGATACCATACAATCGGAAAGCACGCCCTAATTGTTTGGAGTAGCCTTTAACTGCATTTTTCAATTTTGAATCCCACATTTTCCCACAAAATCCCACATTTTTAGCAGCCACTGGGCACAACTATTAGATTCAAGCGGCACTTTCATATGAATCAGCCAGAATTTTTGGGACACATCGCGGGTGGGGGTAACACAAACAAGCAAAGCATTCACGAACTGTATAATTAATCATTAAACCCGCTCCTAACTTAGGAGAGCCTACGGTACGGTTTCGAGGGCACGAGAGCCCAAAATAAACCTTAGACACATGCAGACACAACAGACAAGACACGAGTACTGGTATGCCTCATGGACGAAGGGGAAAGTGATCAAGCACGAATGCGCGGCGGTGGAGAAGCGATTCTTTTTACAAGGATGGTGAGCGCCCGGATCAACCAACTCGGAGACCAAGACGCCGTGGGCCAATATGTGGAGGGGTGAGGTGGGGGGGTCTCCTTTTGTCGCACACTCAAACGCACCAGCCTGGAGCTTCAGCCCCGTTAAGGCGACGCACCAAGACAGTCAGTTCTTATGTGGTTCCAGCTGGTTTTTCCAAGTCCAGTATGCGAACCAGCCCTGGCCTCGTTCACCAGACTGGCCAATCGGGCGGTGTTGGCTCCGCAGGCGAAATCAACGGGATGAGACGTGCAGCCGTGCGTGAAGTAAGGACAGTCAGAGGCTCCATGACTGGACTCTGGGAACTATGTCGATGACCTTCCTCATAAGAGTCCATCAACCGACCCCCCCTTCTGCAGTTCTTTCTGCCTTTTTTGGCGGGCTTTCACGAAGTCGATCTCGCAGACTCACAAAGCCTTCCCAGACCCGACAAACAAGTGCCAGTTCCTTTACAGCAGATCGCAGGACTCTCACACTAGCCGTTCTTTCTTGCCTTCCCAGCTCGTCTCTGGAACGCCTCCGATACTTCATTGGTCCATTCCGCTCCATCCGCAGCCGCTCTCCACCCAATGGGATGCCGACACGTCTCGCCCCGACCACACTCAGAGCCTGGCGGGGCTAGTTAGAAGGGGGGAAGGAAAAAGAAGGAAACACATGCCCAGGTATGATCGTTTTTTTCATATTAGGACGTGCTAAATTTCGGTAACTTTCAGAGTTGAGCTGGTATGCTCTGAACCAGGAAGTTAATTAAAACACCGTAACTCGCAATCGAAAATAAAGCAAGTTAGAGACAAAATGTAAACAACAAGGTGTTTTTTTTGTAACCTAAATTATTTTGTTGCTGTTGGTTAAACTTCCCCCCCCCCCCCCCCTCCCCCCCCCCCCCCCGCCCCCCCCCCCCCCCCCCCCCCCCCACCCCCTCTCCCCCCCACCTTTTCCTTACCGCATGCCCGAGCCACCCGTACCCTCTGATGTCCTCAACTGCAAAATGCCTCCCAGCATCGCGCCTGAGAGGCTCTGTAAGAGCATTCCCACCCACACAGATGGACAAAAACATCATGTAGTCCATACTGCACACATAGTCCCATGAGTTAAAATACAAGCTCAGTAAGGTACACCGAAAGAAAAAATAAATCTTATGAAGAGGAGAAGAAGGTAAATCCAAGAAGGAGCAAAAAGAGGAACCGAGAGGATCGAACGCGCCGACCAACCACGCCAACGCAGAGGAAAATGCATGGAGGAAAAATGCCAAAGGAAAGAATATGTGTACGAAATAAACAATGAATGGATGGATTAAAATTCCTCATATATTGTGAGGTTTGTGGTTTGCTCTTGAGGTCCGAGAGAACGCAGGTCCTCAATAGATTAACATTACCGTCTCTTGTGAATGGATCATTGATGAAGTTATTTCTGAGAAATAATAAAAACTGTATGGACAGGATGGCAAGCCATAGCATTCTGATGATCACGATCTTGAAGACCCCGCATCCTTCCAAAAAATTAAAGTATTCCAACCTCTCACATAGATAGGCGCTCCCATCGTAACGCTTATGACAATCCTTCTTCTGTTTTTCGTGGTCGACAGCAACGAAAAATCGGTGTTTCATAAACCTGCAGCAGAGGAGTCAATGTTGGATCCTTAATTTTAAACAAATCTGTAGAGGCTTTGGGTAGGCCAGGTATAGACGGGAAACTTTGGAGGCCATGTTAGCATACCGGAATTTTGGGAGGCCATGTAGACACTGGGCCAATGAGGCCATGTTAGAGACGGCAAATTTTGGAGTCCATCGTAGATGAGTCCTGCTGTGTCGATATCTGATTGGAGGCCAGGTTAGAGACCGGTGAACTTTCGGATACCATGATTCACGCAAACCGGTAGAACTTTGTAGACCATTTTATCCAGACGCGGGAACTTTGCGGAACACATGTTAGAGACCGGCGAACCTATTTGCGTGAGCCATGTTAGAGACCGAACTTTGGAGCATGTTGAGAGACCGCGGGAAATTGGATGCCATCCGTTAAGAAGACCGGGGAACTTTTGGAGGCCATGTAAATAGAACCCGGGGACACCCATGGAGGCCATTGAGACGGGAACGAAACTCGATTGAGCTCTCGTTGAGAGGACCCCCGTAACTGTGGAGGGCACATGTTAAGACCGGGAACTTTGGAGGCCATGTTAGGAGACCGGGAACTGTCCTCTGGATGTCCTACGTATATAGGAGACTCGTGGGAAACTATGGAGGCCATAGTTCTAGAGACCGGAAACTTTGACACCATTTAGAGAACGGGAACTTTGGAGGCCATGTTAAGAGATCCGGGAAAACTTTGCTTCCCCGCAGAGCCATGTAGAACCGGGGAACTTTGGTAAGTCCATGTCAGCGATTATGAACCGGGATTACTTTTAGGAGCGCCCACACTGTTGAAACATCGAGAGGAACACTTGGAGTCCATGTTAGAGACCGGCGGAACTTTGCGGAGGCCATGTTAGAGACCGGGAACTTTGGAGGTCGCGATGTTAGAGACCGAAAGCTTTGCCGAGGCCATGTTAGAACCGGGAACTTTGGAGGCCATTTAGAGACCGGCGAACTTGGGAGGACCATGTTAGAGACGGGGGAACTTGGAGCCATGTTGAGACCGCGGGACCACTTGGATGGAAGGACAACGAAGTATCACCTACCCGCGGAACCCTTCCGAGGCCATGTTCTCACCGCACCTATGACGGAAAATTTGTGACAACCATTTAGAACGGACTTTGGAGCCACGCTGTATAGCCGGAACCAGCTACCCAGCTTCGAGTAGAGTCCATTGAAGATGATCTGTCCGAGGCCATTGAAGTTGTGGAGGCCATATAAAGACCCAGGAAATTTGTAAGCATGGAGAGATGTGAGCAACTTTGTGCGTCAGTGGTCAAGATTTGGTAGATTCTACTAAAAAACTCTATTTTTCCGTAAAATACCATGCGTTGAAAATAGCGGAAATCTTGAATTATTATGAGTTAAATAACACACCCATATAGTACCACGCCAAGAATCTGATTCAAAAAAAAAAAAAAACTTTCAAAAACAAAATAATTTGTGCGTACTTGCGAGCATTCAATGAGCCAGGATGCCAAAATTATCTCCTCAATGGCAGTGAGGCCTCGATCGCAAAATGCGGCGGATGGCCAGCGTATGGCATGACAAAACTGTTGTCTGTCCTCCAATTCACCCGTGGGGTGCCGTAGTCGATGTTTTCAGCAGCATGGAAGCAGCAAGCAGCTGCCAACAACATCCTTATGCCTTCAGAGGGAAGAAACTATATATTTTCCATCAAAGTCTAGATGTACAAGTCATCTGGAAAGTTAATGAAACCAGTCAAATAATAATCAGATGGAACAGATATTTTAAATGATCATAGAAGTTGGTTCGAAGATCCGAAAAAAGCAAGCGGGCTGAGGAAACAAGTGAGATGGAACTTACGAACAGGCAGGCAAGCAGATGCGCAAATGCAGTTGGCAGGGTGGTAACGAGGTAAGTGCGGCCAGCCATACGCAGCGAGTGCATAATTCATGAAGTAGCACACATCCTTGTAGTGCGAACATCACTAACTAAGAAACAGAGGAGGAAATTAAAGCAGTTGAAATCATTATACCAGTGGAAGTGGAGCATAGCATAATTAAAATCTCAAACAAGAAAAAAAATTTTTAGGACGAGGTACACAGACAAGAGATAAAAAAACGATGTTCATTTATGGAGAAGCAAAACTCCAAGAGGAAAAACTGGAGAATTAGGAGGGATATGGTAGTTGGTTAACGAGCGGTGCAAAAAGATCATGTTTTGGTTGCGGACGATCTGAGGGGAGTGAACAACTGTCTTTTTAAGACCTGGAGGAAGAATGAGAATGAAAAAGTATGTGGAGTTGATTCCACAGGCAGGAAAAGAGAAACAAATGAGTGGAGGTGCAGCAGTGATCCTGGCATTTAGGTAGTTTCACCAGAAGGGGTTGCATGGTCGACCATAGGAGCCCCTGCGAAACCTGGGGGAGAGACAAAGCCGCACAGAAAGAACAGAGAGGCAAACCAGAAGGAGGCAGTAGGAGCACAGAGACAACGACCTGTCATGGCAATGGCGAAGTGTAAGCCTATAGAATCAGCTTCAGCGTGAAGATGTCTCAATGATACATAAGCCAATCCATGCTGGCCATTAATTTCGTCCACGAGCTTCAGCTGAGCACGAAATGGAGTCAGGGGAGCCAGCAAAGAGGGGGATGAGAAGCACCAACATCAAGCTGTGCTCGATGCGATAGCCTGTAGGTCGATAAGAGTGCAGTGTGCAAGGAAGAATTTGTACAACGGAGGATGCCCAGGTTGGTGGCTGCTTTGGGAACCAATGTTGAAATGTGGGTTTCCCAAGATAGATTGTGGCTGACATGAGACACAGAGGTTGAATGACTGAAAAACTCCTCAAAAAGGATGTTATAAGTAGATGCAGGGAAGGAGGATTACCAGGAACAAGTATCTTTCCCGCGAGAGAGACAGTGAGGCTGCAGGACCTGTCGTCTGAAGGATGATGGATGTATGCATAGGGACAAGAATATATTCATTCATCAGCAAAACTAAGAACGAGAAGGATTTCCAGTTAGTCACAGAGAGCATGATGAAGAATCAGGAATAGGACAAGTGCCCAGAACACTGCCTTAGACCGCACACACAAGCCTTAACAGGGATAGGACCGTGAAAAAAGAGAATCACATTAATGCGAGAGTGCTACAGTGGCTTACGTTATGGGAATAGCACATCTACCTAAAATATTCCATCAAGCTTCTGATTTGATCTGTCATGTAGATCCGATCTCGCGACTGCGCGCTTTCTCGACAACCATGTCTAGTCTGATTTTGATTAACTTGCCAGGTTATTATTGCCGGGGCCCTGCGATGTGCCTTTCAGGTTGAATTAATCGACGAGCGGTTTCCCAAGTTACGCCATTTATTGCCAACAATGACAGGACACGATGCTAGTGACATCACGATTGACGTCACAGGATTCCTCTTCTTTTTTTTTCTCTTTTTTTTGCACGATTGACTCACAATTATTCTTCTTCTCGTTTGATATGACGTTCACAATTACACTGGGACCGGGCAGTATGTGCCTCCACATCGTTATCATCTCTCATATGTGGGTATGGAAACGCCTGTGTGTTGTTTTTTACGCCACGTACCGGGCACGCATGTACGGCACATGAGAGCCGAAGGAACAAGCCTGTGTGGTGTTGTTTCTGGCACGCGGTGTTGAAAGTTTTTTTTTTTTTTTTGTTGCACGTACGGCCACGCACATATGGCACGCACCTACGGCGCCCGCACCTACGGCCACGCACTAGTAAAAGATAATCCCTTCCTATAAAGAGCAAAGCTAGATTTTATTTTAAGTGAAAGAAGATAATAGGGTACCGCGATATATAATATAAGTGAATGAAACTTGATTTATATGTGCAGATGGCACCCTGAGTAAATCATGCTGATGGAGCCTGCACCAGAGCAGTGCGCTCACTTTCTGCGTAGTACTCCAGGGGCCTACCTCTAGGCTATCCCCCAGGCACGATCGACCTGCCTCGCCACATTCCCGAATCTCACAATTTGAAGAGATGCCAATTTCATACCTGCTCACAATCTACACGAGCACCCAGCCCGTTGGCCTCTCCACAGCACTATCGGCCTCCCAAGCTAGACCTCCCGTAGCAGGATTTCAGAGCCCCAACATCAAGTAGAACGAGCCATGTGTTCCATACAGCGATCTAAGCTCGATGGACTAACAAATCTCATCCGAGCTCTCTCTCAGCAACCGCTCATTGGACAAAAAAGTCTGACCAGTGATAGCCAGGATTCTCCGAAGAGACCCAGTCGAGGTTGTGCATGGATAGTGATGAAAATTACCGATAGGAGTTAAGTCTCCATCTTGTAGTAGTATCTTGCGTCAGAGTCTCGATATGTGCTCACGAGTGCCTAAGAGCAGAACTAGAAACACCAAGACTTAAAGACGTCAGGACTTTCATCCTCCTGCATTGTCTACCGACAGTGCCACACCCCATTGATGCCAGTGTGAATCTCTATGACTCCACCAGGCCCGACCCAGATATCCATGGACCTGTGCTCAAAACATGCGGAGACATGAAGTATCACTGCCAAGTAAGTGAATCTCTCCGTACCTTAACTCCTCTTAAACAAACTAGGTAGAGACGAGATATAGCAGCTATCCAATATGTCACAATACCATGTATCTTAGTTGTGACCAAGAAAACCCTAATCCCAGCAGCTCTGAATCCTCAATCAAGCTCATCGAGGGCCTCCAAAAAAGGATAGTACCAGAGTCTCTGCAAAGATGGACTGCATCATTTGCTAAAGCAAACGGTTCAGAGATCTTGACAATTCCCAATATCGATGCACAACAGCTTGATCTCTATGACATCCTCCCAGGAATCAGTCCATACAAGTTGCGTGATAAAGTGTGTGGGGCCAGTAACACACCCGCGTAAAGAACCTTGTTGTGTCAGTACTCACTGCAGATTTGAAAGTCGGCAGGATGGCAACCCCACACCTTCCACAGCACTTCTGCTTTCATCCCCGCACCAAGAGATCACAGTTACAGCAAATCAGAGTGTGATCATTTTTGGTGGCACCCCACGCCCGACCTGAATCACAACATACTATATGGAATTGAAAAACATCTCTCGTACTTCCAACTGAATCATGTGAGCTATTTCTAGGAGTACCAACAAGTGCTGTGTGAGCCAACCCTGCTGAAATCTTATCTGTCGATTGGTGAGGACCCGAAGGAGCATATGAGCCTAGGCCCAATCTCTGTTGATCCTCTAATGATGTGAAAGCGTCTGTTAGACTTGTCACTAGTGTGAATAGCTCGGAGCTACCTGAGAGTTGCACGTTATTCCTAAGCAGTGAGCCCCGACGAGAATTGTTAACAAAGACCTTGTCTTTAGGCACTGAGAGCAGCAGGTCCCACAACACCCCATGAAAAGGAGCTCCTGGTTAGCAGTCCTGGCAACCACCCTTGCCTTTCCAGAGAGGGACAAGAGCCCCCTCTGTCCCCTAGAGGTCATGAGTAATTGGATGCTGCTTCTAAGACCCTGACCGCAAGAGAACTGCATGCAATGACATGAGTACAAGCATTCCATCAGTGTTTGAGAAGTTCAGCATGGATTGCCACAATCCCAGGAGATTTACCCCCCTTTCAACTGCTATCACCAAGCCTCGTATCCACAAACGGACAGGTTGTTCACATTGATTGGAGGGTCAGTATCGGGACGTTACACCGCCGGACAAGCCAACTCAACCACGCTGGTCCCCATCAGCCTGTACAGCCACTTTCAAAAGTAACCAGCCCAGCGGACCTTCACTTCGGACTTGCTCTGTCAAGAGCCCACCACCCGCCCTCTTAATGGCAGGTTACACCGAGGAACGATTGGATGGAACGCAAGCACAAATTTCTTTGAAAGCAGGATGAGGAGTCCACTTAACTACATGTGAATCGCTCCACATCCCACATCCATCCATCCATCGACCATACTCTGTGCAGAGCGTTGGTGCTACTTCAGCAGTGTCCTGACTATGGGCACAATCCTGGACGGTCGCCACTCCGCACAGGATACCAACTAGCTGGCACCATTTTGCCGACCTCGGAAGGATGACAGGCAGAGTCAAACCCCACCTTAGCATTAATTTCAACAGGTGCAGCTGTGGATTTGAACTCAGGATCGAGATCCTAAGGCACATCACCCTTACCATAAGCAACACCAAGCAGTATGCTGCTACCAGTCTACCCCTTCCACAGATTCCTCGCACATAGGCTCCTTGCTGCCCTCAGCGCAGTGTACAGTTTATGGCTCCAACTCCCTGAACAGCTCAGCTCTGCCATTAAGCCTGGCCCTGTGACTCTGGTCAATTGCGTATCCAGTGTCCCTTGGGAAGACAAAAGTTCGTCCCTTACCTGATGGTGGGTTCAAAACATCCACCAGCCAACCAATCAAGGATCCCTAGTCTGAGAGAGCCACTCCACAACTCTTCATGAAGATCCCCAAAACAGCCTCTAGACCCCCCAGAATCCCCAACTGTCCAGCCTGTTCACAAACTCCTCAGCCCACTCTCTCATCTTTGAGCTTGCAATACACCAGGCCGTCGGCTGGCGATATTTCCACCTCTGCCCGGATTTAAAGCTGACAGAACTTCAGAGACTGCTACAACACAAGCCTGTGGTCAGTAATTGCCGAACTGAGCATTCGGTCGGACCTGCGCTTGTGAAGCATCTCCAGCGACCATCAACGATATATCACAGTATGGTCAATCTTCCCCTTGTCACACCACCAGCGTTGGAATACCAAGTCAAGCGATGAGGGCTGTGGGTCTAAACAATGAACCAGCCCACTCTAAGTCTCCCACGACTTCTTGCAAAGTCAAGGAACTTGTGCTATTCCGTTCACTGAGTTCCAACCGGACATGCTCTGGTTGGTGGAGGCTATTGGTGGAGGGTAGGTGTGGCTTGAGCCACTAGGATCTTGGTTCAAATTTACCCCTTCAGCTGTTGAATTAACACCAGGTTGGGCTAACTCTGCATATTCATGCGCTTCCCCAGGTTGCAAAATGAGTGCCTATGCCATTTAATGTCTGTTATCCTGTTTGATGGCAGAGTCTGGCGAGCAACGGAGAGGGTAAACCGTTGATTTTTTTAAGTTGTGGATTCCTTAAATTAAACCTCTTCTGTCGCGTAGGATCTGCCCAAGTACCAAGTGTATACCGTAGCAGCACCAAACGTTCTCCACAGATTAGGTCTCAATGGATGAATGGTGTGGATGGTTCCAGACCCATGGGACAGAAAACACATGTCTCATCACTATCCGTTTCATTGTCGCGATGCATTGGAAATCCCCCAAGACGAGAAGAGTATCTCACCTGGACACAGATCAATCACAGACTTCAACATAGCATAGAATGCCCTCCTTCACCGTGAGATCACTCGCCTCAATCAGAAACATATTACAGAGACCAGGGAAATGACAACCAAGGATGACAAATAACAAGCCTCGACAAGGTATGTTAGATCTACATAAAAAATTAATAATATCTCACACCAGCACATTCTTTTACGACTTACCGTTCCAATTGCTAAAGCCCATAAGCGTTGGTTAACACTCCGAAAATCCATGGGAGTCAGCTTGATTGACACAGCGTGAGCAAGCATATATTCCTCGCTTGCGGCACCCGAGTAGGCACCAATCAGAGCGAGACCAGACCAGTACCCACGTACCGCGGAGTATGATTAACTATTAGAGCCTGCTGATGTTCGTATCAACTATATATCCTACGCTATCATTCTCTCTGGTCTGTGAACTTATGAGGCGCAAGTTAATACGATAAACTAACAAATACGTCGACTCCTCAAAATACAGCTGAGACCTTCATCATGATATGCCAGTAGATAGCTGACCATCGTATGTCTTACAGGGGAGATAGGACATTCCACACCCACCCAAAGCACTGACCTCAGAGACGTTAGACCAGAGGAGCCTGGCCGAGTCTGGTTTGAAAGTGTGTGTACTGCGATCAGTCATCTCTAGTATCCACGCTTTCTGTCCATCACCATCCACTTGCAACATCGTTACTACTTGTTGCTCTTCCTGTTCTCTTTTTGTTTTTCCCTTCGGGATGACATGCCCGAAAAGGCCACAGTTCACCAGTACTGATTAGAAGCCTATTTTGCAATCCCAATTCGCCACATACATACCATGTACACCTGGCTCCTGCAATAGCGTAGTCAAGGCACTATCTTCACAAGTGAGAATACGCCTCACTGGCTATGTGTTTCCAGTATTCTATGAGTTCGAGTTTTGCGTTGCCGATCTTTCGCGGAATTAAAGAAGTGTTTGACATGCACTGAAGTTAGCGAAAAATTCGTGCAACGACCGCAACCTCCTATTCCGAAGATTTTAATAGTTAGGGAAGGTGACCAAAAACTGCAGGAGGACGTTCAGCAGACACTATGGGCATCATTATATGGCATGCCATTGCTCACAAGAAATCCTCCGCTCTTTGACAGTTTTAGTTTTAAGCGCTGACATACCGAGATGTGCGGAAGTACGTCCTACCCTCCTACACACCTCCTCCTACCTCGCACCGAAAATGCGCTAGGAAAGTTGAGGAGAGACGGATGTAAGCTGCAACAACCCAGTCCATGAACAGGTTTCCATGATAACCTGTAGCCAAGTCACATATCTGATCTGGACCTGCCTGACAAATAAACAGAGAATGTAAAGAAAGACATTAATAAGCGTAAGTGAGGCAAAAAAACAAAATCAGAGGAAATCATGAATGAAATAGAATTAAGTGAATTGAAAGACAAAAACGACCACAATGTAGCGGATATAAATTGTTATATTTCCAAGATTTGATGGGACGTTGGTCATATTCTTTGTCTTAAATCATTAAAGTTGCTGTATCTCTCACCAACTCGCAGCTGAAACCATCCTTGAGGTCGTACAAACAACTACATATCGGCCTTCCCTCGCCCGAGGTATAGGAATTCCCAGAAAGGAAGGCTGATTGAGTGTCAGGTTGTTGGTCTGAAAAAGAAGAGAAATGAGCCATTTGATAATGAGACCAGTCAGGAAACCTACCTGTTGCTTGCGCTGACAGAGCCCAATTTACTCTCGAGTCATCTTTGGCCAAATTTCTCGGGGGCGGTGCGAGGAGGAGTGGAAAAGAAATTAGAGTAAAGCCGATAGAAGATTCCTGCTCAAAGCACGTGTAGTGTGTGTGTTCATGTGTGGGAGTAGTCCCGTGTATGGCTGATGTGTGCGTGGTGAGGTGTCGCCTGTGTGCAGAGTTCGTTTGCTTGAGTCCCGTGGGAGGAGTAACTTTTTGCTTCGGAGAGAGCTGTGTGTGTCAGTCGTGTCAGCCGTCGGGTCTTGCTTGGCTTTGAGCCTGAAGCTTTTGCTTCGGAGAGAGCAGCTCGTTCAGTCTGCGCCTCAATCGTGCTGTATTCATCATAAGCTGTCAGTACTATGCTATGCTCTCTCGCCTTCGTAATCTCTTATGCCCTGAAGCTCCCCTTGCCGGACCACCCTTCCATCTGTGCAATGCTCTTCTCCATCCGTGCTCTCATGCCCTCCTGCTCATATTAAGAAGAGTGCACATGAACGACCAGTCATTACCGCGTAGCTTCTCGCTATCTCTAGCTCTATCTGAGCGTAATTCTATCCTTTCTCCTAATCCTATCCCCTCCGCTATCTACCCTCTCTATTCGTATCTCTACTCTTATCTCTCCTCTACGTCCTCTCTTCTCTTCTCTCCCTCTTCTTCTGCTCTCTGCTCTCATCTCTCTCTCTCTCTCTCTCTCCTCTCTCTCTCTTCTCTCTCTCTCCTACTCTCTCTCTCGAACTCTCCCCTCTCTCTCATCGTGCCCTCCTCTCTTCCTCTCTCTCTCTCCGCTCAGTGCTCTCTCTCTCTCCTCTCTCTCTCTCCTCTGTAACGTATCCGGATTGTGATTATGTCTGGAGCTTAGATGGTATATCTCTCGCTGCGAGAAGCTGTGAGCGGCCTGTCTCCCAGCGACACGTGTAACGAGGATGGATCGGTACGTTACCTCTCCGATATCGTGTGTGCCACCGATGGGAGTTTACGTCGGCGATGAGTGTGTGCCGGCAGTGGCATGAGCGCTCTGGGGATGTCATTTGAGCTTTGTCTGGCGGCGAGGTACGCGAGCAGTAGGCTTGAGCCCTGCGGAGAGCTTCGGCAGCCGCGACACGGTACCTGTGTGGAGTCCAGCTCTTGTCTCCTCATAGAGCTGGATGTGCCTCGGCTCGGTCCGGTATCCATCCGTACTGAGGTGAATCACCGAAAGCACACAAGTGATTTATCCGTGACCGAAGAGCGCTCGAGTCCAGCTCTCGTTCCAGCCAACCGTCGCTCTCGCGCAACCCGTGAGCGCGAGCTCGTAGTCCTGAGCGGCCTCAGCCACCTTTCTTGGTGTGGTTTGCCTCCGTGACGCTTGTGTGTGTGCCGCGTGGTCGCGTGTTGCCTTTGCTCGGTATCGCTGGTCCGGAGGGCTGCTGTGTATGTGTGTGTTTGCTGTGCGTCCGACGTGCGTGCGCGCCCGGGCGCTCTTAGTTGTTTATCCGACGTAGCAATATACTGTCTGTGTTGTCACAAGCGTAGTATAAAAAATCCCGTTTCTGTTTGTTGTTTATTGTATCGCGTCTACATAATATCATCCAGAGAGTCTCGGTTTGTTAAGCTTCCCTTTTTACACATTTCTCTGTCTTACCGTGCGCTTATTCATCTATGCGTGTTTCTTCGCGCATTGTGAGAGCTCCATCCATAACTTGCGATAACTCTCGCTTCTTTCTGCCTAACAATGTGAGATTTGCATAGATACGTGAGATGCTTCTCGGTTTTCTATGTTTTCGAGTCTAACTAATCTATAAGTACCCTAGTTTGTGAATTTCGCTGTTGATTGTATTTAAGCGTGCTCCCCGTGTCTCAGATTGTTATCTCAATTGTGGCTAGTTTATAATGCACAACTATATTGGAATACCATCCACTGCAGTTGGTTATCGCTTTGGTGCTTGTTTCTTCTGACACGTAGACGCGCTTACATGAGACTTCAGAATATGTTGACTTATTCTGCGTAGACACTCTTTGCTGATCTATATTTTCCGCACTTTTCTTGATGCTCAGTACAATTGGGTGGGGTCTCTCTGTTCATTCTTGATGGTTATTGGTTGATAGGGTATGACGTCTCGTTTGTCTATTCCTTGTATGTGTTTGTTACTGACTCGATCAAGATGTTGTCTGGTTTCTTATTGTTATTACCTTAGTAGTACAAGGGGACATTGGACCAACCGGTAGTCTCGGCGATACGCCGCTCAAAAAAAAAAAAAAAAAACGGAATCGCGCAAACGGACAGGCTCGCCTCGCGTAAGCTTCTTTCCGTACGAGATCCGTCAGGAGGGTGGAACACCCGGTTAGTTGGAAATCACGTGAAGATTATTAGTCAATTGAAGAATTGCAAAACCGACGCCTAACCCCACGTGATTCTGCGATTGGCGTATTCGGTCTTGTACAGTCCCGTTCAGCTCGAAAAGTTATCCGGACGGCTGATTATATCCGGGCGAAAAAAAAAAAAAAAATAATTTCCCGGTCGGGCCGACTCGACTTGCGGCTCCGTTCAGAGCGGTCGGTTGGCGGCTGACCCCCCGGCCAGTAACAATACGTTGGCGCTAATTGAATAATTGGCCATTAAAACTAAATTGCGAATAATCGTAACTGCAATATGCAAACTT
>JAXMNL010001928.1:315-15410 GCA_035128595.1 Eptatretus atami
TGCTTGGGGACTCTCCACAGGGAGGTGTGTGCGCCTGTGTGCGTGCTTGCGCGTTTGGTCGAGTGTGTGCAGCGTGTGGTTTCCATGGGCGTGCCATCCCAACTCGCGCCTTCGGCCGTGGTCCGGGTCCGCTGCGGTGGAGGTTGCCTGTGGCCAGTTTGCAAACGGTGTGCTTCAGCATGCGGTGAGCAGCTGTGCTGAGACTGTAATCACGCGATCCGTGTATGGGGGACTGGCGAGCGCACAAGTAGGGGTGATGAGCACGTGTGTGAGTGTGGTGAGCAACCGGGTGAGTGTGGTGCCGTTGTATGAGGACGCGGATTCGGGAAGCCGTCATAGACGGACTATGATGCGATAGATTCAGAACGGCTTCGCCATGTTGTAGAGGGTGCGAGTCCGAATTGCAGTGAGCCGACCGACAGTAAGGAAACGATGCCTGCCTTGTGCGAGCAAGTATACGTGCAAGACTTTGTCGGATAGATAGCTTTCTGATGGTTAAATGACAGAAAGTCTCGAACGATGACGTCTTCAGGCGTTTCCAAGCATTGCAATGTACCCAGCGAGTCGGAGCCATGATGAACAGGCATTCGATAACATGAGTGAGGAAAGTGATTAAAAAAAAACTTTATCGTTAAGAAATCGTTGCGGCCTGTTCCAAGTCAAGGCGTGGTTGAGCAGGCCAAAAACATGGGCTTCAGACCCCACGAGGTAACCCAGGAAACGTCTTAAGACCCCAGAGAGCAAGGTGGCCGAGGATACGCTGATAAAGGATATTTTTCAAAGGGGTGTTTTCCCGCTTCAATCTCGCTTTTATTTTTAAATAATTAAATAAGGCCGTTAATTATCTTCCAAAGGGGGGGGGGGTGTTTTAGGTCACCCAAACACCCAAGTTTCACTCTTGCACTCCCTTGGCGTTCCCTGAGCATGCATGAAAAGTTTCAGGCTGATAGGTTTCATGGTTTTGGTGCAATGGAGGAGACACACACACACACTGACACACATTGCCATTTATTAGTGTAGATACAGTGGGGAGAACAAGTATTTGATACACTGCCGATTTTGCAGGTTTTCCCACTTACAAAGGCAACGTAGAAGTTGTCTGTCCATTTTATCATAGGTACACTTCAACTGTGAAGACGGAACTAAAAACCAAAAAATCCTGAAAATCACATTGTAATGATTTTTAAATAATTAATTTGCCTTTTATTGCATGAAATAAAGTATTTGATCCCTCCCAACCAGTAAGAATTCCGGCTCGCTTTCACAGACCTGTTAGTTTTGGTCCTATTAAAGAAGCCCTCCATTCTCCCACATCATTACCTGTATAACTGCACGCTGTTGAACTCGTTAAGTCTGCATAAAGGACAGCTGTCCACACTCAAGTCAATGCAGAGAACTCCACCTCTCTCACAATGGGCAAGGGACCAGAGAGCTGTCTTCGGCCATCAAGGGACAACATTGTAGAAACTTGCAGCGAAGGCTGGGATGGGCTTACAGGGACAATAGCAGCAGCTTGTGAGAAGGCAACAACTGTTGGCGCAATTTCTTAGAAAATGGGTAAGAAGTTCAAGATAACAGTCAATCTCCCCTCGGTCCCTGGGGCTCATGGCAAGATCTCACCTTCGTGGAGCCTCAATGATCATGAGAAAGGGAGGGATCGGCCCAGAACTAATGGCAGGACCTGGGTCAATTACCTTAAGAGGGAGCTGGGACACAGTAATCAAAGAAAAACCATAAAAGTAAAGCACTACGCCGTCATGGATTAAAATCCTGCAGCGCAACGCAGGTCCCTCTGCTCAAGCCAGCGGCATGTCCAGGCCGCGTCTGAAGTTTGCCAAATGAGCCTCTGGGAATGATGCCAGAGGGAGGAATGGGAGAAGGTCTGTGGTCTGATAGACCAAAATAGAGTTTTTGTTTTAAACTCCCACCTTTTTTTTTGGCCGTGTTTTTTTTTTTGGAGGGGAAAAAGGGAAAAGAAAAAAAAAGGGGGGATGAGTACAACCCAAGAACACCATCCAACCGTGAAGCATGGAGGTGAACCATCATTCTTTTGGGGATGCTTTCTGCAAAGGGAACCGGATGACTGCACACCGTATTGAGGGGAGGATGGATGGGGCCTGTATGCGCGAGATCTTGCCACAACTCCTTCCGCTCAACAAGAGCATACGGGTGAGATGGGGCGGGCTGGGTCTTCAGCATGACAACGACCCGAAACACACAGCCAGGCAACTAGGAGGCTCCGGTAAGAAAAGCATCTCTAAGGTCCTGGAGTGGCCTCGCAAGTCTCAGACCTGAACCCAATAGAAAATCTTTGGAGGGAGTTCTGAAAGTCTGTGTTGCCAGCGACCAGCCCCAGAACCTGAAGGATCTGGAGCAAGATCTGTCATGGAGGAGTGGGCCAAAATCCTGCTGCAGTCTGTGCAAACCTGGTTAAGAACTACAGGAAAGTCTGATCTCTGTAATTGGCAAACGAAGGTTTCTGTCACCAATATTAAGTTCTGTTTTCTGATGTATCAAATACTTATTTTCATGCAATAAAATGCAATAATTATTTTAAATCATACAATGTGATTTTCCAGGATTTTTTGTTTTAGATTCAGTTCTTGCACAGTTGAAGTGTACTATGAATAAAAATTACAGACCTCTACGTGCTTTGTAAGTGGGAAAACCTGCAAAATCGTGCAGTGTACAATACTTGTTCTCCCCACTGTCATATGCTTCAAAAACTACGGAACCAAATCCAACCATATTATTTTTGCCAAGGGTACCACGTATGGTTTCTGTCTGGGTTCGCGCGTCTAGGAGAGGGGGATCAGGGTGGAGGAAACGTTCCGCAATTTCTCCATGTAATGTTGTTTCGTACACTGCCAGTCACGGTGGTATCTGATATTACAAGAATCATTCATAAGAGTATAAACAAGTTTTGACAATGTGCAGACGGTAATCGATGAAAACCTCTGAGTGAGAATAATTCGAAATTCTCAGAATGTTTCATTTCACCTCATTTTTAAGCAGACGTTCAAACCAAAGGCAAACAACAATTGGAGCTTTGCAGTGAAAGCGGATGTGAATTTTTTTGCTCACACTCGCCATATGCAGATGTAAGCAGCAAGGATGGTTGATGGAGATTACGTCAGCTGACTTCCAAGCAGAGGGAAGATGACCCCGGGAAAATGATAGAGTGAAATAGAGCAAGAATGTTTGTAAGTTCACCGTGCCGTGTGTTGATTAAATCCGTCGGGGAAGGCGACTGGTGGAAAACGTAAAGCTGCATTATTTTATTGGCTGCTCTCGCTCCGCTCTAGAGCACCCTTATTCGGACATTTCCATCTGTCCTGTCTGTTCCGCGAAACTTTGTGTCAAGCTGAGGGGCTAAACCATTCAACCGATTCCAATGAAATTGGTAGGTAGGCCAATATTTCTGGGAATCGTGTGCTTTCGAATATGGGACCCCAGGGCCCCAGCACGGCCCTTTCAAGTGGTCAAAAAATCGAAAAAAAATAAATCGAAAAATCGAAGCTTAGAGTTCCGTGCGCAATCTATTCGAGCTCCCTCATCGCCTAATTTGCAGCCCCTAACAAAAAAATAGTTTGTAGGAGGAGATAGGTTTTGGCGAGTACATGTGAACATGTTTCAGAAAAACGGTTAATTGCGAATTATCTCTAAGAGAAAAGTCTGATTTTGATGAAACTTGGGTGAAATGTGTAGCAGATGTGGGTAGCATGTACACAAAATGACTGTTGCTATGCACACTCCGTTGCCTTAGCAACAGCTAAAACAAGCCGGGTAGCGACATGGGTGGGTCGCGACATAATTGCATACTAGTCATACAGTTTTTTAACCGGAGGGCTGAAAATTTTGACAAAGAGGTTGAATATTAGTGCGCATAAAAGCTGGAAGCCGATTTTTTGATTTTCCGAAAAAATAGATTTTTTTATGATTTTTCAAAAATTTCAATTCCCAGTTGGCTGGCAACGGTGGTGTTCCCATAACAACAGGTGCTGCTCAAAAGCATAGAACTAGATCCTGCTCATGAACCTAACCTGTCAGTTTCATCAAAATCGGTTGACGTCCTTCTGGCCTCCAGAGCTGTCCATTACATACAAACATATACAGCATAAATTGAGCTTTCTGCACTCAAATGAACGCTCATTCCTGTCCCATCATTTGACCGACAACGGTGCCCAGCTGGAATCATGTAACTGATTCCTGGGAGCAATATACAAATTACGAAAATCTCCGATACATGCATACTCGAACTTTCGCTAATGTTGTAGCTCTGATCATCGCGCCGTGGCCTGATTCGATTGTCAAAGAATGAAAATTGATTGATAGCATGTACATGAATATCGCTCTATGGGTCGGCCAGCTTTCCATTAGAGCGATGCAGCCATGTTGCTATCCGGCTTGTTTTATTTTAATTTTTTTTGGTTGCGCACGCACACGAGCGAAAGGTGGGGTTAAGCGGAATCGGTTTCACACTTTGTCCTGTCTGTCTGTGTAGCAAACATCAGTTTATGCTCGAGGAACAACTCAATTTCAGTTGAAAGTTATATTGTTGGACATAATCGGAAACAAACCTGTAGCTTATCAGTACTTTTGCGATGAATTCCGTCCGATCACACATGCACCGAGAGGAGGCAGATAATAGTTTTAATGTGCCTGCAAAAAATTGAAACAAAATTGAAAACTTTTCAAACAGGAACTTAACTGGTTTTTTAAGGATGTTATAAAAGGTACAACAAACACAGGCGTTTCCGTTTTTCCGTCTCCACCGTGAGGCAACCGAAGCGAGCCCGCACAGTTACACCCGGAGGATTGTCACGGCAAGAAAGAAAATACAGACACCAACGTGCCCTTTGTGGTTGTTTTATGGGTGAACCCTACAATGCTTCAGCAAGTAATTCACAACCCTCGACTTTTTTTCACATTTTTGTTGTGTTGCAGCCAGACTCAAAATGGATTAAAAATTTTTTAAAACACAATTCAATATGGATACAAACAAAACCGAACATAATGGTGACCGAAGCTTTTCCGTGGCTGCACTCTTTCAGGGTAAGATCGCAGGGCAACAAGTGAAGAGGAAGTGAAGGTTCGCCTGGTTATATACGCAATCTCCGGAGGTAGACACTTGACTGGGTTCAGCCGAGATGCCGACCTATCAGTGGATACAAAGGTACTGTTCAGGCATGGTGGAGGTACGTTGCTCTGCCGAGTTCCGTTCTTGTTCATGTGGTGTTGGCTGTATGCCAGGCTTTATGGGCGGAACGACCTCCTCTGCATCCTTGTGTAAGTCTTTCACGAAGCCAGCTGACCAGGCCCGACGGTTCAACTGGAGGCGGTAGGATTTGTATTTTGCTCTAGTGCGCGACACTGCTAGGCGAGTACGGTTGTGTTTTTTATGGGTTTTTTTTCTCACGCAAGCCGCTTGTCGAATTGAGACGGGAGAGAATTTTCGCTGTAGGTGCAACTGTCAATGAAGAATGGTTTGGGTGATGATTATGACGTCATAGTCACGTCTGGTGTGGGCAGCCCTGTTGGAAAACTTTGGACCTCTATCGTCTGAAACCATACCAGGAAATACTTGAAACTTGGCACAATCGGCAAGTACTCGAAATGGGAAAATAGTGTGATTTTTTTTAAAAAAATGGACGTCTAAGGTGATTCGTAAATGACGTTATAGATTGCATATGTAGAACGTTACATCAAAATTTTTGAGGGCCATCTCGGGATAAAATGTGGGCAGCATGGGGAAATAATGATGACGTCCATCAGTCACGTGATTCGGTACACCATATTGTTTGTTGTTTTTTTAACATTCAAAAATCTTCTTGAAGTGGCTGAACAGATATGAAGGTGAAATTTTACACGTTGACCGCTATTCCGTGAGAACAAAAAGTTCACACATATGAATGGGTTTGGGCAGCCATATTTGGATTTACCCTAAACCTCTAAAAAATATAATTCTCAAAAAACCACACAAATGTTCCCAAGCCATGGGTGTACAGGTTGTGAAGGAAATATTGATCGGTCACATGGTTTGGCAGCCATATGGATTGAAGTGAAATATTAACTATGTTTTTCTCTGGAAACCGCTTAATGCAATCGACCTGAAACTTCAACAATTATTGAATCGCAGTTTGTGAATGGTGAAATAAATGTTTTGAATATAGATGGTGAATAAAATTTTATTCTTGAATCCGGATGCATGGGTCCTGGCAGCCAGAATATATTATTTTTTTTATCTGGGTTTATTTTTGTTTTTTGGTTGTTTTTTTTTTTAATATGGTTCCTTGGGCTGTGCCTGGATTGAGTTTGAGGGTAGAGAGTTAGCAGCTGAAACACGAATCCTATCCAGGTTCCTACCTGATGACTTCATCTTGCTTTTACCTTGTTCGGGTTCCTTTGATGACGCAGCAATGCAGGACTGTACCTATTTGGTCCTTCGATTGATTTATGGAATTTATTTTAATCCGGTTCTTAAGTGCATTTGAATAATAATGAAATACGTCGTGGGGTCAGGGTCAGTGGTCCACTCAAAGCAGGGTTGCATCAAAGCGGGACATCTTGGTACCCCGGTATCACTGCCAGCAAGTTCGAAAGTGGGCAGTACTAAAATATATCATTATTCTTACAAAAGAGACAACCAGAACAGCAAACACGCACACAACAGTCCTGGCGAGGGTTGCAATCTCTGATTGTTTCTTTTTTCCTTGTTCTCTATATAAACACACAAAGTGGTGCGGTTGACCAATACGAGCATCCCGCTACCTTTTTTGTCGCTGCAACCATCCGATGGACCGGGGCCGCTTTCCCTGCGGAGCGCATATTTACGATTTTGGTGTCGCGGTCCTCGTTTCGGTGATCTACTACAACACATCGGACTGAAATCTGCTGCAGCTGATCTTCTCAATCTTACTTAGAAAACAACCCAGAAGGTGTTGTTTGTTTTTAACTCCCGACAAGTTGTTATCAGCTTCGTGAGTTTGATTTATTATTTAACCGATAACATCAATGTTTTCAATTTATCCCGTCCAAGCGGTTTTATTCTTCGAAAGGTTTTCAAAAGAGAAATCTTCTATCGGGACATAAATAATTCACAATTAAATTTCTTTCATTTACTTTCTCGTGACTAGTTTCTCAAATTAAATTACTTCTTCAAAGTATCTGCCCCTCTTGATTTTATACAACGTTTCAGTTGGTACTCCAGCCATGATTGGTTTGAATTGAAATCCTTATCCGAAAATCCTGAAAACTTCAATTTTATTGATCCATGACCCGATGTGAGTGAATAATTAAAATATTTATGACTTCATAACCCATGCCAGAACAATGTGATATTTTGGGGTGCATGGATGAATAACGAGCATGTGGGCATGATCATTCGTTGGGCCTGTACCAGTGGGGTTGTTCAGTTTAACGATGGTAATTTTGTTCAGAATGAAGTGCAAGGTGAAGACTATGTGCTCTCGAAGTGTTGTTCAAGTTGTAAAAGTGATTTATTGATGTTTTTGCTCAATTGTCTCTTTGCAGAAGAAAAATTTGAAACGTCTTCAGCGTTCACTGTTCCTCGTGCGGTGGACAGAGAAGTTTCTTTCGATCATAACCGACAGAGACTTTGTGTCAGGATGGTGACAAGTTTAGGGGTGTGTCTAAAACAACGACAACTGCGACAGGTTTATCAATGTCTTGCAACAGGAGAAGCAAAGAAATGAGAAGCAACAATTCTGGTTCGAACAAAGACGACACTCCTCCGTCGTGTTTTAAAGGAGGTGTAAAACTAATGAGCAGGTGAGACGTTCCCTGCAGGGTGCACTGTGTATCATAGGGATTTGCTTCTTCTTTCCTACTGTTGACACATCCAAAGGTGTGCACACCGGTGGAAACCCACACATGTTTCACAAAGCAGTAAGGACTTTTTTTCTTCATCAACTTTAAATCGTCATCAAGAAATACAATTCAGGGAGAAACCCTACAACTGTTCTGTTTGCTACACCCAAACGTTTAATCAGTCATCCACTTACATGAGCACCAGATATTGCAGCAACCGGGGAGAAACCCACAGTTTGTTCTGTGTGTAACAAAGATTTGCTCCGTTCGATCAACTGCATCGGCACATTCAGGAATACACACCGAGAAAAACTCGGTACAAGTGTTCTGTGTGTAACAAAGCTTTTAATCAAGGGCATCGAACTTACATAGACATCAAAGAATACACACTGGGAGAAACCTACAAGTGTTCTGTGTCGTAACAAAGCGTTTAATCAAGCATCGAACTTACATACACATCAAAGAATACACACCGGAGAGAAACCTTACAAGTGTTCTGTGTGTAACAAAGCGTTGTAATCAAAGCATTCGAACTTACATACACATCAAAGAATACACACTGGAGAGAAACCTTGTTACAGTGTTTCTGTTTTAACAAAGCGTTTAATCAAGCATCGAACTTACATACACATCAAAGAATGCACACCGGAAGAGAAACCTACATAGTGTTCTGTTGTTGTACAAAGCGTTTAAATCAAGCATCGGCGAATTACATGACACATCAAAGAATACACACCGGAGAGAAACTTTACAAGTGTTCTGTTGGTGTAACAAAGCGTTTAATCAAGCTCATTCGAACTTACATACACATCAAAGAATACATCCTGGAAGAGAAACCGTTACAGTGTTCTGTGTGTAACACGTTTTAAGAAGTCATCGAAACTTACATACACATCAAGAATACACACTGGAGAGAAACCTACAACGTGTTCTGTGTGTAACAAAGCGTTTAATCAAGCATCGAAACTTACATACACATGCAAAGAATACACACTGGAGAGAAACCTTACAGTGTTTCTGTGTGCAACAAAAGGATTTATACCAGTCATCGTACTAACAAACACATCAAACGAAGTGCACGCTGGAGAGAAACCTTGCAAGTGTTCTGGTGTGTAGACGAAAGCGTTTATCAGCATCGACTTTACATACACATCAAAGAATACACACCGGAGAGAAACCTTGCAAGTGTTCTGTGTGGTACAAACAGCGTTTAATCAAGCATGAACTTACATACACCATCAAAGATGCACAACCGGATGGAGAAACCCTACAAGTGTTCTGTGTGTAACAAAGCGTTTAATCAAGCATCGAACTACATCATACATCAAAGAATACACACTGGAGAGAAACCTTACAAGTGTTCTGTGTGCAACAAAGCGTTTTAACGCAGTCATCGTCTAAACATAACACATCAAAGAAATGCACCACTGGAGAGAAACCTGTGCAAGTGTTCTGTGTGCCAGCAAAGCGTTAACCAGTCATCGTACTATCATACACATCAAAGAATACACCACCGTGAGAGACCACCTTGCAAGTGTTTCTGTGTGTAGACAAAGCGTTTAATCAAGGCATCGTACTTACATACACATCAAAGATGCACCCCTGGAGAGAACCATTATCAAGTGTCTGTATGTAACAGAAGCGTTTTAATCAAGCAATCGTACTTCATACAATCGAAAAGAATGACACCGGGAGAACCTTACAAGTGTTTGCTGTGTGTACAAAGCGTTTAAAACCATCCATCGTACTTTACATACACATCAAGAGAATGCACACTGAGAACCGAAAGCCTTGGGCAAGTGTTCTGTGTGTAACATAAAAGCGTTTAACCCAGTCTCGTACTAACATACACATGCAAAGAATAACACAGGGAGAGAAACCCTTGCAAGTGTTTCTGTGTGTAACAGAAGCGTTTAATCAAGCATCGTAACTTTACATTACACATCAAAGATACACAACCGGTGGAAACCTTTACAAGTGTTCGTGTTGTAACAAAGCGTTGTAACCAGTCATCGTACTAACATACACTCAAAGAATACAC
Organism: Eptatretus atami; assembly: GCA_035128595.1. Taxonomy (NCBI): domain Eukaryota; kingdom Metazoa; phylum Chordata; class Myxini; order Myxiniformes; family Myxinidae; genus Eptatretus; species Eptatretus atami. Next base: position 10,187 of record JAXMNL010001928.1, read on the forward strand.
ACTCGTGAGAAACCTTACAAGTGTTTCCTGTGGTGTAACAAAGCGTTTATCAAGGCATTCGAACTTACATACACATCAAGAATCACACCGGTGAGAAACCTTAAAGTGTTCTGTGTGTACAAAAGCGTTTAATCAAGCATGACGAACTTAACATACCATAAAGAATACACACTGGAGAAAACCTTACAAGTGTTTCTGTGTGCAACAAACGTTAAAACCAGTCATGCGTACTACATAAACAATCTAAAGAATACACACGGTGAGAAACCTTACAGGGTGTTGTTCTGTGTGTAAACAAATGCGTTTATCAATCAAGCATCGAACTTACTACACTCAAGAATGACACCGTTGAGAAACCTTACAAGTGTTGTGTGTACAACGTGTTAAAAATCGTAAGCATCGCGACTTACATACACATCAAAGCAATATCACACTGGAGAGAAACCTAAAGGTGTTCTGTGTGCAACAAAGCGGTTTAACCAGTCATGTACTAACATACACGCATCAAAGAATGCACACTGGAGAGAAACTTGCAAGTGTTCTGTGTGCAACAAAGCGTTTAACCAGTCATCGTTACTAACATACACATCAAAGAATACACACCGGAGAGAAAGTTGCAGATTGTTCTGTGTGTAACAAAGCGTTTAATGAGTTCCTCGTACTAACATACACATCAAGAATGCACACCGGAGAGAAAACCTTACAAGTGTTCCTGTGTGTAACAAAGGCGTTTAATGAGTCATCGTACTTACATACACATCAAAGAATACACACCGGAGAGAAACCCTACAATGTTCTGTGTGGCAACAAAGCGTTTAACCAGTCATCGTACTTACATACACATCAAAGAATACACACGGTGAGAAACCTTCAACAAGTGTTCCTGTGTGTAACAATAGCCGTTAATTCAAGCATCGAACTTACATACAATCAAAGAAAATACACATGAGAGAGAAACCTTACAAAGTGTTCTTGTGTGCAACAAAGGCGTTTAACCAGTCATCGTACTAAACATACACGATCAAAGAAATACACACCGGTTTCGAAACCTTACAAGTGTTCTGTGTGGTAACAAGCGTTTAATGTATTTTTTTTGCTCGAACTTACATACACATCCAAAGAATGCACGACCGGGGAGAAACCTACAAGTGTTCTGTGTGTAAAAGGCGTTAATCAAGCATCGAACTTACATACACATCAAAGAAACACACTGGAGAGAAACCTTACAAGTGTTCTGTGTTGCAACAAGCGTTTAAAACCAGTCATCGTACTAACTACACATCAAAGACTGGCACACTGGAGAGAAACCTTGCAAGTGTTCTGTAATGTAACAAAGCGTTTAATCAAGCATCGTACTTACATTACACATCAAAGAATGCACACCGGAGAGAAACCTTCAAGTGTTCTGTCATGTTACCAAGCGTTTAATAAGCATCGTACTTAACATAGCACTCAAAGAATCGCACACCGGAGAGAAACCTTACAAAGTTTCTGTGTTTGCAACGAAGCGTTTTAACCAGTTCATCGTACCTTACAGTTAAACATCAAGAATAACCCGGGAGAGGAAACCTTGCAAGTGTTCTGTGTGGTAACAAAGCGTTTAATTCAAGCATCGAACTTACATACAACATCAAAGAATATACACACTGGAGGAGAAACCTTACAAGTGTTCTGTGTGCTAACAAAGCATTTTTAATGAGTCATCGTACTAACATACACATCAAAGAATACACACCGGTGAGAAAACCTTACAGTGTCTTTGTGGTGTAACAAAGCGTTTAATTAAGGCATCGGAGGACTTACATTACACATCTAAAAGAATGCACACCGGGTGAGAAACCTTACAAGCTGTTCTGTGTGTACAAAGCGTTTTAATCAAGAATCGGAACTTACATACACATAAGAATACACACTGGAGAGAAAACCTGTACAAGTGTTCTGTGGCAACAAAGCGTTTACAAACCAGTCTCGTACTAACATACACCTCACAACGCACATGCACACTGGAGAGACATTTGCAAGGTGTTCTGTGTGCAACAAAGCGTTTAACCAGTTCATTCGTAGCTACATAGCACATCAAAGAAATACATCACCGGAGAGAAACCTGCAAGTGTTCTGTGTGTAAAAAGCGTTTATCAAGCATCGTACTTAACTACACATCCAATAGAATGCACATCCGGAGAGAAACCTTACAAGTGTTTCTGTATGTAACAAAGCGTTTAATCAAGCAATCGTTACTTACATACACATCAAAGAATGCACAACCCGAGAGAATAACTTACGCAAGGTTCTGTGTGCAACAAAAGCGTTAACCAGTCATCGTACTCTTACATACACATTAAAGAATACACACCGGAGAGCAAACCTTGCAGAGTGTTCTGTGTGGTAACAAAGCGTTTAAATCAAGCATCGAACTTACCATACACAGTGAAAGAAAACACCGGAGAGAACCTTGCATGTTCTGTGGTGTACAAAGCGTTTAATCAAGCCTCGTAACTACATACCACATAAAGGAATGCACACTCGCTCCGGAGAGAAACTTACAAGTGTTTCTTGTATGTAACAAAGCGTTTAATCAAGCATCGTACTTTACATAGCAATCAAAGAAATGCACACCGGAGAGAAACCTTAACAGAGTGTTTCTGTATGTATACTCCACATAAGCGTTTAAAACATCAAGCATCGTACTTACAATACCAAGATCAGAAGAATGCACACTGGAGAGAAACTTACAAGTGTCTGGGTGTGTGTTCACCGCGAAAGCAAAGCGTCTTTAACCCCCAGTCATCTGTACTACACCATACAACAATCAAAGATGCACACTGGAGAAGAAACCTTGCAAAGTGTTCTGTGTGCAACAAAGCGTTTAACCCAGTCATCGTACGTAACATACAGCATTCAAAGAATACACACCGGAGAGAACCTTGCAGTGTTTCTGTGTGTAACAAAGCCGTTTAATCAAGCATCGTACTTACATACCACATCAAAGAATGCACAGATCGGAGAGAAACCCACCTTACAAGCTTTTCTGTATGGTAACAATTGGAAGCGTTTAATGATCAAGGTCATGTACTACTTACTTACCATCACATCAAGAATGCACCTGGAGGAGAACCTTTAAACGTGTTCTGTGTGGATCAAAGCGTTTAAAACAGTCATGTAGACTAACATAACACATCAAAGAATGCCACTGGAGAGAAACTTGCAAGTGTTCTGTGTGCAACAAAGGTTTAACAATAACCCTCAGTCCATCGTACTAACATAAACACATAAGAATTACACACCGGGTAGGAAACTTGCAAGTGTTCTGTGTGTAACAAAGCGTTTAATCAGCATCTACTTAAATACACATAAAGAATGCACGACGCATGGAGAGAAACCTTAACGTGTCTGTGTTTGTAACAAGCGTTTAATCAAGCATCGTGACTTACATAAACATCAAGAAATGCACACCGAGGAGACCGCTACACCAGTGTTCTGTATGTAACAAGCATTTATACCAGTTCATCGTATTACATACACATCAAAAGAATGTGCACACACCTGGAGAGAAACTTTGCAAGTGTTTCTGTGTGAAACAAAGCCGTTTAAAAAAACAGTCATCGTACTTACATACACACAATCAAAGATACACCACCGGAGAGAACTTGCAAGTGTTTCTGTGTGTAACAAAGCGTTAATCAAGATGAACTTACATACACATCAAAGAAGCCCACCGGAGAGAAACCTGCAAGTGTTCGTGTAACAAAGCGTTTAACCAGTCATCGCACTTACATCCATCAAAGAATACCCCGGAGAGAAACCCTAACATAGTGTTCTGTGGTGCAACAAAGCGGTTTAAAACAATACTCAGTCATCGTACTTACATTTACACTCAAAGATGCACACCGGGGAGGAACTGCAAGTGTTCTGTGTGTAAACAAAGGTTAACACAACCAGTCATCGACTTACTACACATCAAAGAATACAAGACCTGGAGAGAAACCCTACAAGTGTTCTGTGTGCAACAAAGCGTTAAACAGTCATCCGTACTTACAATACAATTCAAGACATACAAAACATAAATCCGGAGAGAAACCGCCCTACAAGTTTCTGTGTGCAAAACAAAAGCGTTTTAAAAAAAAAAAAATAAAACCAGTCATCGTACTTACATACACATTCAAAGATGCACAGACCGAGAGAACCCCTAACAAGTGTTCTGTATGTAACAAAGCGTTTTAATGCAAGCATCGTACTTACACTACAAAAATACAACAAACAGCATCAAAGAATGCATAACGGACGGAAAAAATGTAACGGGAGAAACCTTACAAGTGTCTGTTATGTACAAAGCGTTTAAAATCAAGAAGCATCGTAACTTACAATACACTCAAGAATGCACCACCGGTGAGAAACCTTTACAGTGTTTCTGTATGTAAGCATTACCAAACAACCAGTCATCGTACTTACATACACATCAAAGAGATGCAACACCCTAGATGGCCACGGTGAGAAACCCTACAATTGTTTCTGGTGTTGTTAAAAGATTTAAAAACCAGTCAATTCGGGTACTTAATACCATCAAAGAATGCAAACACGGGAGAACCTTACACAACAAGTGTTCTGTTGTACAAAGCATAACCAGTATTCGTACTTACATCTAATACACATCAAGAATGGCACACGGGAGAACCCTACAAGTGTTCTGTGTGTAAAAGCGTTTATCCAGTCATGTACTTTACAATACCATCAAGAATTGCACAAACCGGAGAGAACCTTAACAAAAAGTGTTCTGTTGTGTAACAAAGCGTTAATCAAGCATCGTATCTTACAATACACATCAAAGAATTGCACACTCGGAGGAAACCCCTACAAATGTTTGTAATACATCGTAAAGCGTTTAAAAAACAGTAATATGCGAACTTACATAGAACCAAGAATTCAATAAGAATCAACGGGAGAGAAACCTTAACAATTGTGTCTGTGTGTAAACAAGCGTTTTAATGAGTCATCGAGAACCTTACATAGACACATCAAGGATAACACATTACAAACTATTGGGAAACAGAAACCTTACAAGTGTTCTGTTGTAACAGCGTTTAATGAGTCATCAGCCGAACTTACATAGACATCAAAGGCTATACCCAGATGGAGTTGGACAGAGAACCTTACAAGTGTTCTGTGTGGTAACAAGCGTTTTAACCAGTCATATTCCGTACTTTACATACCATAAAAAGAAATACAC